>CAXARO010000541.1:0-74000 GCA_963971305.1 Arcuatula senhousia | reverse complement strand
GAAAATGGGAGCCAGAAGATCGTATGCAGCGTTTTTGTAGAAACCGAGAGAACACAAGTGAAGTCGTAATTTTATCATTTAGTCGGTATTACTACAGTTGGCGCTGCACCTTTGTTGGCCGGTACATTTGAATTTTGTTTATATCACACGTAAGATGTATCATTTCTAAATGATTCTGCAAAATTTCACATTCGTATAATAATTTTTAGTTGAAATTCAATAGTTTTTATTACAATGGTATTTCAAATATCTTTATATGTTGCGTTACTTTTTTGAGAGAGTATATAATTTTGATACTTAGTACCTTTAGTCGGTCATACTTGGAGATGCCCTGACTGACCCTGTGAAACCGATCTATTTTAAGTAACGGAGTTATCTGCCCCGGACCGGAAAACCTTGTTTGCAGATTAACTCAAAAACTGTAACCGTTATAAAAATTCTGAAGAGTGGATATTGTTACCTCACTCCTGGTTATGATTTGTCACCCCAAAAAAAGTTTTTCGAAAAGTGTCACGGTTACGCAATTTTGAGTCGTGAATTGACAAAAACGTAAAAATTTCTATTTTTAGAACCGTTAGTCGTAGAACCTCAAAACTTTCATCATTCATTTTAGGTGACCTATGGTACATCCAAAAATATAAAGGTCAAGGTCATATCAACAAAAACAAAAAAGGTCATTTTCTAGGACAATGGGTTTTATCTTCAAGTCAATTTTTCAGCCCTTATTTGAAACATTTTTGTGCGGTTTTTTTTTGATATGATGTCCGCCAGGAGTTCTTCTAGTAGATTATACAAAAAAATTCCATGAAATTTTTTTAATTTTCAACGCGTCTTGATTTTTGTGAAAATTGTACCGATTCTTTGTACGCCCTATACGTATGACCTTGAATGACCTTTTATGATTAAATCATCTCAATATGACCACCAAGACCATTTTAAGTCATTTAAATATCATAATTATCAATATTAAGCAAATTTGAATTTTCCCCCCTCCCCCTTTTTACCCAAAAAATTCAAATTTAGCATTATTGGTTTTAAATGGTAAAAATGCTCTAACATACCTATTTTGGTCAAAATAAGTCTGAATCAACCATAAAAAGTACTGCTTTCCCTATTTATTAAGGTCTTTCCCTTTCCAAAGGGAAGACCTTACTGTATTTCTTATTTACACTTTCAAAATTTTTTTTCCGCGCCCAATATAAGAAAAGTGTCGCGACATATAATTTTGATACTTAGTACCTTTAGTCGGTCATACTTGGAGATGCCCTGACTGACCCTGTGAAACCGATCTATTTTAAGTAACGGAGTTATCTGCCCCGGACCGGAAAACCTTGTTTGCAGATTAACTCAAAAACTGTAACCGTTATAAAAATTCTGAAGAGTGGATATTGTTACCTCACTCCTGGTTATGATTTGTCACCCCAAAAAAAGTTTTTCGAAAAGTGTCACGGTTACGCAATTTTGAGTCGTGAATTGACAAAAACGTAAAAATTTCTATTTTTAGAACCGTTAGTCGTAGAACCTCAAAACTTTCATCATTCATTTTAGGTGACCTATGGTACATCCAAAAATATAAAGGTCAAGGTCATATCAACAAAAACAAAAAAGGTCATTTTCTAGGACAATGGGTTTTATCTTCAAGTCAATTTTTCAGCCCTTATTTGAAACATTTTTGTGCGGTTTTTTTTTTATATGATGTCCGCCAGGAGTTCTTCTAGTAGATTATACAAAAAAATTCCATGAAATTTTTTTAATTTTCAACGCGTCTTGATTTTTGTGAAAATTGTACCGATTCTTTGTACGCCCTATACGTATGACCTTGAATGACCTTTTATGATTAAATCATCTCAATATGACCACCAAGACCATTTTAAGTCATTTAAATATCATAATTATCAATATTAAGCAAATTTGAATTTTCCCCCCTCCCCCTTTTTACCCAAAAAATTCAAATTTAGCATTATTGGTTTTAAATGGTAAAAATGCTCTAACATACCTATTTTGGTCAAAATAAGTCTGAATCAACCATAAAAAGTACTGCTTTCCCTATTTATTAAGGTCTTTCCCTTTCCAAAGGGAAGACCTTACTGTATTTCTTATTTACACTTTCAAAATTTTTTTTCCGCGCCCAATATAAGAAAAGTGTCGCGACATATAATTTTGATACTTAGTACCTTTAGTCGGTCATACTTGGAGATGCCCTGACTGACCCTGTGAAACCGATCTATTTTAAGTAACGGAGTTATCTGCCCCGGACCGGAAAACCTTGTTTGCAGATTAACTCAAAAACTGTAACCGTTATAAAAATTCTGAAGAGTGGATATTGTTACCTCACTCCTGGTTATGATTTGTCACCCCAAAAAAAGTTTTTCGAAAAGTGTCACGGTTACGCAATTTTGAGTCGTGAATTGACAAAAACGTAAAAATTTCTATTTTTAGAACCGTTAGTCGTAGAACCTCAAAACTTTCATCATTCATTTTAGGTGACCTATGGTACATCCAAAAATATAAAGGTCAAGGTCATATCAACAAAAACAAAAAAGGTCATTTTCTAGGACAATGGGTTTTATCTTCAAGTCAATTTTTCAGCCCTTATTTGAAACATTTTTGTGCGGTTTTTTTTTTATATGATGTCCGCCAGGAGTTCTTCTAGTAGATTATACAAAAAAATTCCATGAAATTTTTTTAATTTTCAACGCGTCTTGATTTTTGTGAAAATTGTACCGATTCTTTGTACGCCCTATACGTATGACCTTGAATGACCTTTTATGATTAAATCATCTCAATATGACCACCAAGACCATTTTAAGTCATTTAAATATCATAATTATCAATATTAAGCAAATTTGAATTTTCCCCCCTCCCCCTTTTTACCCAAAAAATTCAAATTTAGCATTATTGGTTTTAAATGGTAAAAATGCTCTAACATACCTATTTTGGTCAAAATAAGTCTGAATCAACCATAAAAAGTACTGCTTTCCCTATTTATTAAGGTCTTTCCCTTTCCAAAGGGAAGACCTTACTGTATTTCTTATTTACACTTTCAAAATTTTTTTTCCGCGCCCAATATAAGAAAAGTGTCGCGACATATAATTTTGATACTTAGTACCTTTAGTCGGTCATACTTGGAGATGCCCTGACTGACCCTGTGAAACCGATCTATTTTAAGTAACGGAGTTATCTGCCCCGGACCGGAAAACCTTGTTTGCAGATTAACTCAAAAACTGTAACCGTTATAAAAATTCTGAAGAGTGGATATTGTTACCTCACTCCTGGTTATGATTTGTCACCCCAAAAAAAGTTTTTCGAAAAGTGTCACGGTTACGCAATTTTGAGTCGTGAATTGACAAAAACGTAAAAATTTCTATTTTTAGAACCGTTAGTCGTAGAACCTCAAAACTTTCATCATTCATTTTAGGTGACCTATGGTACATCCAAAAATATAAAGGTCAAGGTCATATCAACAAAAACAAAAAAGGTCATTTTCTAGGACAATGGGTTTTATCTTCAAGTCAATTTTTCAGCCCTTATTTGAAACATTTTTGTGCGGTTTTTTTTTTGATATGATGTCCGCCAGGAGTTCTTCTAGTAGATTATACAAAAAAATTCCATGAAATTTTTTTAATTTTCAACGCGTCTTGATTTTTGTGAAAATTGTACCGATTCTTTGTACGCCCTATACGTATGACCTTGAATGACCTTTTATGATTAAATCATCTCAATATGACCACCAAGACCATTTTAAGTCATTTAAATATCATAATTATCAATATTAAGCAAATTTGAATTTTCCCCCCTCCCCCTTTTTACCCAAAAAATTCAAATTTAGCATTATTGGTTTTAAATGGTAAAAATGCTCTAACATACCTATTTTGGTCAAAATAAGTCTGAATCAACCATAAAAAGTACTGCTTTCCCTATTTATTAAGGTCTTTCCCTTTCCAAAGGGAAGACCTTACTGTATTTCTTATTTACACTTTCAAAATTTTTTTTCCGCGCCCAATATAAGAAAAGTGTCGCGACATATAATTTTGATACTTAGTACCTTTAGTCGGTCATACTTGGAGATGCCCTGACTGACCCTGTGAAACCGATCTATTTTAAGTAACGGAGTTATCTGCCCCGGACCGGAAAACCTTGTTTGCAGATTAACTCAAAAACTGTAACCGTTATAAAAATTCTGAAGAGTGGATATTGTTACCTCACTCCTGGTTATGATTTGTCACCCCAAAAAAAGTTTTTCGAAAAGTGTCACGGTTACGCAATTTTGAGTCGTGAATTGACAAAAACGTAAAAATTTCTATTTTTAGAACCGTTAGTCGTAGAACCTCAAAACTTTCATCATTCATTTTAGGTGACCTATGGTACATCCAAAAATATAAAGGTCAAGGTCATATCAACAAAAACAAAAAAGGTCATTTTCTAGGACAATGGGTTTTATCTTCAAGTCAATTTTTCAGCCCTTATTTGAAACATTTTTGTGCGGTTTTTTTTTGATATGATGTCCGCCAGGAGTTCTTCTAGTAGATTATACAAAAAAATTCCATGAAATTTTTTTAATTTTCAACGCGTCTTGATTTTTGTGAAAATTGTACCGATTCTTTGTACGCCCTATACGTATGACCTTGAATGACCTTTTATGATTAAATCATCTCAATATGACCACCAAGACCATTTTAAGTCATTTAAATATCATAATTATCAATATTAAGCAAATTTGAATTTTCCCCCCTCCCCCTTTTTACCCAAAAAATTCAAATTTAGCATTATTGGTTTTAAATGGTAAAAATGCTCTAACATACCTATTTTGGTCAAAATAAGTCTGAATCAACCATAAAAAGTACTGCTTTCCCTATTTATTAAGGTCTTTCCCTTTCCAAAGGGAAGACCTTACTGTATTTCTTATTTACACTTTCAAAATTTTTTTTCCGCGCCCAATATAAGAAAAGTGTCGCGACATATAATTTTGATACTTAGTACCTTTAGTCGGTCATACTTGGAGATGCCCTGACTGACCCTGTGAAACCGATCTATTTTAAGTAACGGAGTTATCTGCCCCGGACCGGAAAACCTTGTTTGCAGATTAACTCAAAAACTGTAACCGTTATAAAAATTCTGAAGAGTGGATATTGTTACCTCACTCCTGGTTATGATTTGTCACCCCAAAAAAAGTTTTTCGAAAAGTGTCACGGTTACGCAATTTTGAGTCGTGAATTGACAAAAACGTAAAAATTTCTATTTTTAGAACCGTTAGTCGTAGAACCTCAAAACTTTCATCATTCATTTTAGGTGACCTATGGTACATCCAAAAATATAAAGGTCAAGGTCATATCAACAAAAACAAAAAAGGTCATTTTCTAGGACAATGGGTTTTATCTTCAAGTCAATTTTTCAGCCCTTATTTGAAACATTTTTGTGCGGTTTTTTTTTGATATGATGTCCGCCAGGAGTTCTTCTAGTAGATTATACAAAAAAATTCCATGAAATTTTTTTAATTTTCAACGCGTCTTGATTTTTGTGAAAATTGTACCGATTCTTTGTACGCCCTATACGTATGACCTTGAATGACCTTTTATGATTAAATCATCTCAATATGACCACCAAGACCATTTTAAGTCATTTAAATATCATAATTATCAATATTAAGCAAATTTGAATTTTCCCCCCTCCCCCTTTTTACCCAAAAAATTCAAATTTAGCATTATTGGTTTTAAATGGTAAAAATGCTCTAACATACCTATTTTGGTCAAAATAAGTCTGAATCAACCATAAAAAGTACTGCTTTCCCTATTTATTAAGGTCTTTCCCTTTCCAAAGGGAAGACCTTACTGTATTTCTTATTTACACTTTCAAAATTTTTTTTCCGCGCCCAATATAAGAAAAGTGTCGCGACATATAATTTTGATACTTAGTACCTTTAGTCGGTCATACTTGGAGATGCCCTGACTGACCCTGTGAAACCGATCTATTTTAAGTAACGGAGTTATCTGCCCCGGACCGGAAAACCTTGTTTGCAGATTAACTCAAAAACTGTAACCGTTATAAAAATTCTGAAGAGTGGATATTGTTACCTCACTCCTGGTTATGATTTGTCACCCCAAAAAAAGTTTTTCGAAAAGTGTCACGGTTACGCAATTTTGAGTCGTGAATTGACAAAAACGTAAAAATTTCTATTTTTAGAACCGTTAGTCGTAGAACCTCAAAACTTTCATCATTCATTTTAGGTGACCTATGGTACATCCAAAAATATAAAGGTCAAGGTCATATCAACAAAAACAAAAAAGGTCATTTTCTAGGACAATGGGTTTTATCTTCAAGTCAATTTTTCAGCCCTTATTTGAAACATTTTTGTGCGGTTTTTTTTTGATATGATGTCCGCCAGGAGTTCTTCTAGTAGATTATACAAAAAAATTCCATGAAATTTTTTTAATTTTCAACGCGTCTTGATTTTTGTGAAAATTGTACCGATTCTTTGTACGCCCTATACGTATGACCTTGAATGACCTTTTATGATTAAATCATCTCAATATGACCACCAAGACCATTTTAAGTCATTTAAATATCATAATTATCAATATTAAGCAAATTTGAATTTTCCCCCCTCCCCCTTTTTACCCAAAAAATTCAAATTTAGCATTATTGGTTTTAAATGGTAAAAATGCTCTAACATACCTATTTTGGTCAAAATAAGTCTGAATCAACCATAAAAAGTACTGCTTTCCCTATTTATTAAGGTCTTTCCCTTTCCAAAGGGAAGACCTTACTGTATTTCTTATTTACACTTTCAAAATTTTTTTTCCGCGCCCAATATAAGAAAAGTGTCGCGACATATAATTTTGATACTTAGTACCTTTAGTCGGTCATACTTGGAGATGCCCTGACTGACCCTGTGAAACCGATCTATTTTAAGTAACGGAGTTATCTGCCCCGGACCGGAAAACCTTGTTTGCAGATTAACTCAAAAACTGTAACCGTTATAAAAATTCTGAAGAGTGGATATTGTTACCTCACTCCTGGTTATGATTTGTCACCCCAAAAAAAGTTTTTCGAAAAGTGTCACGGTTACGCAATTTTGAGTCGTGAATTGACAAAAACGTAAAAATTTCTATTTTTAGAACCGTTAGTCGTAGAACCTCAAAACTTTCATCATTCATTTTAGGTGACCTATGGTACATCCAAAAATATAAAGGTCAAGGTCATATCAACAAAAACAAAAAAGGTCATTTTCTAGGACAATGGGTTTTATCTTCAAGTCAATTTTTCAGCCCTTATTTGAAACATTTTTGTGCGGTTTTTTTTTGATATGATGTCCGCCAGGAGTTCTTCTAGTAGATTATACAAAAAAATTCCATGAAATTTTTTTAATTTTCAACGCGTCTTGATTTTTGTGAAAATTGTACCGATTCTTTGTACGCCCTATACGTATGACCTTGAATGACCTTTTATGATTAAATCATCTCAATATGACCACCAAGACCATTTTAAGTCATTTAAATATCATAATTATCAATATTAAGCAAATTTGAATTTTCCCCCCTCCCCCTTTTTACCCAAAAAATTCAAATTTAGCATTATTGGTTTTAAATGGTAAAAATGCTCTAACATACCTATTTTGGTCAAAATAAGTCTGAATCAACCATAAAAAGTACTGCTTTCCCTATTTATTAAGGTCTTTCCCTTTCCAAAGGGAAGACCTTACTGTATTTCTTATTTACACTTTCAAAATTTTTTTTCCGCGCCCAATATAAGAAAAGTGTCGCGACATATAATTTTGATACTTAGTACCTTTAGTCGGTCATACTTGGAGATGCCCTGACTGACCCTGTGAAACCGATCTATTTTAAGTAACGGAGTTATCTGCCCCGGACCGGAAAACCTTGTTTGCAGATTAACTCAAAAACTGTAACCGTTATAAAAATTCTGAAGAGTGGATATTGTTACCTCACTCCTGGTTATGATTTGTCACCCCAAAAAAAGTTTTTCGAAAAGTGTCACGGTTACGCAATTTTGAGTCGTGAATTGACAAAAACGTAAAAATTTCTATTTTTAGAACCGTTAGTCGTAGAACCTCAAAACTTTCATCATTCATTTTAGGTGACCTATGGTACATCCAAAAATATAAAGGTCAAGGTCATATCAACAAAAACAAAAAAGGTCATTTTCTAGGACAATGGGTTTTATCTTCAAGTCAATTTTTCAGCCCTTATTTGAAACATTTTTGTGCGGTTTTTTTTTTGATATGATGTCCGCCAGGAGTTCTTCTAGTAGATTATACAAAAAAATTCCATGAAATTTTTTTAATTTTCAACGCGTCTTGATTTTTGTGAAAATTGTACCGATTCTTTGTACGCCCTATACGTATGACCTTGAATGACCTTTTATGATTAAATCATCTCAATATGACCACCAAGACCATTTTAAGTCATTTAAATATCATAATTATCAATATTAAGCAAATTTGAATTTTCCCCCCTCCCCCTTTTTACCCAAAAAATTCAAATTTAGCATTATTGGTTTTAAATGGTAAAAATGCTCTAACATACCTATTTTGGTCAAAATAAGTCTGAATCAACCATAAAAAGTACTGCTTTCCCTATTTATTAAGGTCTTTCCCTTTCCAAAGGGAAGACCTTACTGTATTTCTTATTTACACTTTCAAAATTTTTTTTCCGCGCCCAATATAAGAAAAGTGTCGCGACATATAATTTTGATACTTAGTACCTTTAGTCGGTCATACTTGGAGATGCCCTGACTGACCCTGTGAAACCGATCTATTTTAAGTAACGGAGTTATCTGCCCCGGACCGGAAAACCTTGTTTGCAGATTAACTCAAAAACTGTAACCGTTATAAAAATTCTGAAGAGTGGATATTGTTACCTCACTCCTGGTTATGATTTGTCACCCCAAAAAAAGTTTTTCGAAAAGTGTCACGGTTACGCAATTTTGAGTCGTGAATTGACAAAAACGTAAAAATTTCTATTTTTAGAACCGTTAGTCGTAGAACCTCAAAACTTTCATCATTCATTTTAGGTGACCTATGGTACATCCAAAAATATAAAGGTCAAGGTCATATCAACAAAAACAAAAAAGGTCATTTTCTAGGACAATGGGTTTTATCTTCAAGTCAATTTTTCAGCCCTTATTTGAAACATTTTTGTGCGGTTTTTTTTTTGATATGATGTCCGCCAGGAGTTCTTCTAGTAGATTATACAAAAAAATTCCATGAAATTTTTTTAATTTTCAACGCGTCTTGATTTTTGTGAAAATTGTACCGATTCTTTGTACGCCCTATACGTATGACCTTGAATGACCTTTTATGATTAAATCATCTCAATATGACCACCAAGACCATTTTAAGTCATTTAAATATCATAATTATCAATATTAAGCAAATTTGAATTTTCCCCCCTCCCCCTTTTTACCCAAAAAATTCAAATTTAGCATTATTGGTTTTAAATGGTAAAAATGCTCTAACATACCTATTTTGGTCAAAATAAGTCTGAATCAACCATAAAAAGTACTGCTTTCCCTATTTATTAAGGTCTTTCCCTTTCCAAAGGGAAGACCTTACTGTATTTCTTATTTACACTTTCAAAATTTTTTTTCCGCGCCCAATATAAGAAAAGTGTCGCGACATATAATTTTGATACTTAGTACCTTTAGTCGGTCATACTTGGAGATGCCCTGACTGACCCTGTGAAACCGATCTATTTTAAGTAACGGAGTTATCTGCCCCGGACCGGAAAACCTTGTTTGCAGATTAACTCAAAAACTGTAACCGTTATAAAAATTCTGAAGAGTGGATATTGTTACCTCACTCCTGGTTATGATTTGTCACCCCAAAAAAAGTTTTTCGAAAAGTGTCACGGTTACGCAATTTTGAGTCGTGAATTGACAAAAACGTAAAAATTTCTATTTTTAGAACCGTTAGTCGTAGAACCTCAAAACTTTCATCATTCATTTTAGGTGACCTATGGTACATCCAAAAATATAAAGGTCAAGGTCATATCAACAAAAACAAAAAAGGTCATTTTCTAGGACAATGGGTTTTATCTTCAAGTCAATTTTTCAGCCCTTATTTGAAACATTTTTGTGCGGTTTTTTTTTGATATGATGTCCGCCAGGAGTTCTTCTAGTAGATTATACAAAAAAATTCCATGAAATTTTTTTAATTTTCAACGCGTCTTGATTTTTGTGAAAATTGTACCGATTCTTTGTACGCCCTATACGTATGACCTTGAATGACCTTTTATGATTAAATCATCTCAATATGACCACCAAGACCATTTTAAGTCATTTAAATATCATAATTATCAATATTAAGCAAATTTGAATTTTCCCCCCTCCCCCTTTTTACCCAAAAAATTCAAATTTAGCATTATTGGTTTTAAATGGTAAAAATGCTCTAACATACCTATTTTGGTCAAAATAAGTCTGAATCAACCATAAAAAGTACTGCTTTCCCTATTTATTAAGGTCTTTCCCTTTCCAAAGGGAAGACCTTACTGTATTTCTTATTTACACTTTCAAAATTTTTTTTCCGCGCCCAATATAAGAAAAGTGTCGCGACATATAATTTTGATACTTAGTACCTTTAGTCGGTCATACTTGGAGATGCCCTGACTGACCCTGTGAAACCGATCTATTTTAAGTAACGGAGTTATCTGCCCCGGACCGGAAAACCTTGTTTGCAGATTAACTCAAAAACTGTAACCGTTATAAAAATTCTGAAGAGTGGATATTGTTACCTCACTCCTGGTTATGATTTGTCACCCCAAAAAAAGTTTTTCGAAAAGTGTCACGGTTACGCAATTTTGAGTCGTGAATTGACAAAAACGTAAAAATTTCTATTTTTAGAACCGTTAGTCGTAGAACCTCAAAACTTTCATCATTCATTTTAGGTGACCTATGGTACATCCAAAAATATAAAGGTCAAGGTCATATCAACAAAAACAAAAAAGGTCATTTTCTAGGACAATGGGTTTTATCTTCAAGTCAATTTTTCAGCCCTTATTTGAAACATTTTTGTGCGGGTTTTTTTTTGATATGATGTCCGCCAGGAGTTCTTCTAGTAGATTATACAAAAAAATTCCATGAAATTTTTTTAATTTTCAACGCGTCTTGATTTTTGTGAAAATTGTACCGATTCTTTGTACGCCCTATACGTATGACCTTGAATGACCTTTTATGATTAAATCATCTCAATATGACCACCAAGACCATTTTAAGTCATTTAAATATCATAATTATCAATATTAAGCAAATTTGAATTTTCCCCCCTCCCCCTTTTTACCCAAAAAATTCAAATTTAGCATTATTGGTTTTAAATGGTAAAAATGCTCTAATATACCTATTTTGGTCAAAATAAGTCTGAATCAACCATAAAAAGTACTGCTTTCCCTATTTATTAAGGTCTTTCCCTTTCCAAAGGGAAGACCTTACTGTATTTCTTATTTACACTTTCAAAATTTTTTTTCCGCGCCCAATATAAGAAAAGTGTCGCGACATATAATTTTGATACTTAGTACCTTTAGTCGGTCATACTTGGAGATGCCCTGACTGACCCTGTGAAACCGATCTATTTTAAGTAACGGAGTTATCTGCCCCGGACCGGAAAACCTTGTTTGCAGATTAACTCAAAAACTGTAACCGTTATAAAAATTCTGAAGAGTGGATATTGTTACCTCACTCCTGGTTATGATTTGTCACCCCAAAAAAAGTTTTTCGAAAAGTGTCACGGTTACGCAATTTTGAGTCGTGAATTGACAAAAACGTAAAAATTTCTATTTTTAGAACCGTTAGTCGTAGAACCTCAAAACTTTCATCATTCATTTTAGGTGACCTATGGTACATCCAAAAATATAAAGGTCAAGGTCATATCAACAAAAACAAAAAAGGTCATTTTCTAGGACAATGGGTTTTATCTTCAAGTCAATTTTTCAGCCCTTATTTGAAACATTTTTGTGCGGTTTTTTTTTGATATGATGTCCGCCAGGAGTTCTTCTAGTAGATTATACAAAAAAATTCCATGAAATTTTTTTAATTTTCAACGCGTCTTGATTTTTGTGAAAATTGTACCGATTCTTTGTACGCCCTATACGTATGACCTTGAATGACCTTTTATGATTAAATCATCTCAATATGACCACCAAGACCATTTTAAGTCATTTAAATATCATAATTATCAATATTAAGCAAATTTGAATTTTCCCCCCTCCCCCTTTTTACCCAAAAAATTCAAATTTAGCATTATTGGTTTTAAATGGTAAAAATGCTCTAACATACCTATTTTGGTCAAAATAAGTCTGAATCAACCATAAAAAGTACTGCTTTCCCTATTTATTAAGGTCTTTCCCTTTCCAAAGGGAAGACCTTACTGTATTTCTTATTTACACTTTCAAAATTTTTTTTCCGCGCCCAATATAAGAAAAGTGTCGCGACATATAATTTTGATACTTAGTACCTTTAGTCGGTCATACTTGGAGATGCCCTGACTGACCCTGTGAAACCGATCTATTTTAAGTAACGGAGTTATCTGCCCCGGACCGGAAAACCTTGTTTGCAGATTAACTCAAAAACTGTAACCGTTATAAAAATTCTGAAGAGTGGATATTGTTACCTCACTCCTGGTTATGATTTGTCACCCCAAAAAAAGTTTTTCGAAAAGTGTCACGGTTACGCAATTTTGAGTCGTGAATTGACAAAAACGTAAAAATTTCTATTTTTAGAACCGTTAGTCGTAGAACCTCAAAACTTTCATCATTCATTTTAGGTGACCTATGGTACATCCAAAAATATAAAGGTCAAGGTCATATCAACAAAAACAAAAAAGGTCATTTTCTAGGACAATGGGTTTTATCTTCAAGTCAATTTTTCAGCCCTTATTTGAAACATTTTTGTGCGGTTTTTTTTTTGATATGATGTCCGCCAGGAGTTCTTCTAGTAGATTATACAAAAAAATTCCATGAAATTTTTTTAATTTTCAACGCGTCTTGATTTTTGTGAAAATTGTACCGATTCTTTGTACGCCCTATACGTATGACCTTGAATGACCTTTTATGATTAAATCATCTCAATATGACCACCAAGACCATTTTAAGTCATTTAAATATCATAATTATCAATATTAAGCAAATTTGAATTTTCCCCCCTCCCCCTTTTTACCCAAAAAATTCAAATTTAGCATTATTGGTTTTAAATGGTAAAAATGCTCTAACATACCTATTTTGGTCAAAATAAGTCTGAATCAACCATAAAAAGTACTGCTTTCCCTATTTATTAAGGTCTTTCCCTTTCCAAAGGGAAGACCTTACTGTATTTCTTATTTACACTTTCAAAATTTTTTTTCCGCGCCCAATATAAGAAAAGTGTCGCGACATATAATTTTGATACTTAGTACCTTTAGTCGGTCATACTTGGAGATGCCCTGACTGACCCTGTGAAACCGATCTATTTTAAGTAACGGAGTTATCTGCCCCGGACCGGAAAACCTTGTTTGCAGATTAACTCAAAAACTGTAACCGTTATAAAAATTCTGAAGAGTGGATATTGTTACCTCACTCCTGGTTATGATTTGTCACCCCAAAAAAAGTTTTTCGAAAAGTGTCACGGTTACGCAATTTTGAGTCGTGAATTGACAAAAACGTAAAAATTTCTATTTTTAGAACCGTTAGTCGTAGAACCTCAAAACTTTCATCATTCATTTTAGGTGACCTATGGTACATCCAAAAATATAAAGGTCAAGGTCATATCAACAAAAACAAAAAAGGTCATTTTCTAGGACAATGGGTTTTATCTTCAAGTCAATTTTTCAGCCCTTATTTGAAACATTTTTGTGCGGTTTTTTTTTGATATGATGTCCGCCAGGAGTTCTTCTAGTAGATTATACAAAAAAATTCCATGAAATTTTTTTAATTTTCAACGCGTCTTGATTTTTGTGAAAATTGTACCGATTCTTTGTACGCCCTATACGTATGACCTTGAATGACCTTTTATGATTAAATCATCTCAATATGACCACCAAGACCATTTTAAGTCATTTAAATATCATAATTATCAATATTAAGCAAATTTGAATTTTCCCCCCTCCCCCTTTTTACCCAAAAAATTCAAATTTAGCATTATTGGTTTTAAATGGTAAAAATGCTCTAACATACCTATTTTGGTCAAAATAAGTCTGAATCAACCATAAAAAGTACTGCTTTCCCTATTTATTAAGGTCTTTCCCTTTCCAAAGGGAAGACCTTACTGTATTTCTTATTTACACTTTCAAAATTTTTTTTCCGCGCCCAATATAAGAAAAGTGTCGCGACATATAATTTTGATACTTAGTACCTTTAGTCGGTCATACTTGGAGATGCCCTGACTGACCCTGTGAAACCGATCTATTTTAAGTAACGGAGTTATCTGCCCCGGACCGGAAAACCTTGTTTGCAGATTAACTCAAAAACTGTAACCGTTATAAAAATTCTGAAGAGTGGATATTGTTACCTCACTCCTGGTTATGATTTGTCACCCCAAAAAAAGTTTTTCGAAAAGTGTCACGGTTACGCAATTTTGAGTCGTGAATTGACAAAAACGTAAAAATTTCTATTTTTAGAACCGTTAGTCGTAGAACCTCAAAACTTTCATCATTCATTTTAGGTGACCTATGGTACATCCAAAAATATAAAGGTCAAGGTCATATCAACAAAAACAAAAAAGGTCATTTTCTAGGACAATGGGTTTTATCTTCAAGTCAATTTTTCAGCCCTTATTTGAAACATTTTTGTGCGGGTTTTTTTTTGATATGATGTCCGCCATGAGTTCTTCTAGTAGATTATACAAAAAAATTCCATGAAATTTTTTTAATTTTCAACGCGTCTTGATTTTTGTGAAAATTGTACCGATTCTTTGTACGCCCTATACGTATGACCTTGAATGACCTTTTATGATTAAATCATCTCAATATGACCACCAAGACCATTTTAAGTCATTTAAATATCATAATTATCAATATTAAGCAAATTTGAATTTTCCCCCCTCCCCCTTTTTACCCAAAAAATTCAAATTTAGCATTATTGGTTTTAAATGGTAAAAATGCTCTAATATACCTATTTTGGTCAAAATAAGTCTGAATCAACCATAAAAAGTACTGCTTTCCCTATTTATTAAGGTCTTTCCCTTTCCAAAGGGAAGACCTTACTGTATTTCTTATTTACACTTTCAAAATTTTTTTTCCGCGCCCAATATAAGAAAAGTGTCGCGACATATAATTTTGATACTTAGTACCTTTAGTCGGTCATACTTGGAGATGCCCTGACTGACCCTGTGAAACCGATCTATTTTAAGTAACGGAGTTATCTGCCCCGGACCGGAAAACCTTGTTTGCAGATTAACTCAAAAACTGTAACCGTTATAAAAATTCTGAAGAGTGGATATTGTTACCTCACTCCTGGTTATGATTTGTCACCCCAAAAAAAGTTTTTCGAAAAGTGTCACGGTTACGCAATTTTGAGTCGTGAATTGACAAAAACGTAAAAATTTCTATTTTTAGAACCGTTAGTCGTAGAACCTCAAAACTTTCATCATTCATTTTAGGTGACCTATGGTACATCCAAAAATATAAAGGTCAAGGTCATATCAACAAAAACAAAAAAGGTCATTTTCTAGGACAATGGGTTTTATCTTCAAGTCAATTTTTCAGCCCTTATTTGAAACATTTTTGTGCGGTTTTTTTTTGATATGATGTCCGCCAGGAGTTCTTCTAGTAGATTATACAAAAAAATTCCATGAAATTTTTTTAATTTTCAACGCGTCTTGATTTTTGTGAAAATTGTACCGATTCTTTGTACGCCCTATACGTATGACCTTGAATGACCTTTTATGATTAAATCATCTCAATATGACCACCAAGACCATTTTAAGTCATTTAAATATCATAATTATCAATATTAAGCAAATTTGAATTTTCCCCCCTCCCCCTTTTTACCCAAAAAATTCAAATTTAGCATTATTGGTTTTAAATGGTAAAAATGCTCTAACATACCTATTTTGGTCAAAATAAGTCTGAATCAACCATAAAAAGTACTGCTTTCCCTATTTATTAAGGTCTTTCCCTTTCCAAAGGGAAGACCTTACTGTATTTCTTATTTACACTTTCAAAATTTTTTTTCCGCGCCCAATATAAGAAAAGTGTCGCGACATATAATTTTGATACTTAGTACCTTTAGTCGGTCATACTTGGAGATGCCCTGACTGACCCTGTGAAACCGATCTATTTTAAGTAACGGAGTTATCTGCCCCGGACCGGAAAACCTTGTTTGCAGATTAACTCAAAAACTGTAACCGTTATAAAAATTCTGAAGAGTGGATATTGTTACCTCACTCCTGGTTATGATTTGTCACCCCAAAAAAAGTTTTTCGAAAAGTGTCACGGTTACGCAATTTTGAGTCGTGAATTGACAAAAACGTAAAAATTTCTATTTTTAGAACCGTTAGTCGTAGAACCTCAAAACTTTCATCATTCATTTTAGGTGACCTATGGTACATCCAAAAATATAAAGGTCAAGGTCATATCAACAAAAACAAAAAAGGTCATTTTCTAGGACAATGGGTTTTATCTTCAAGTCAATTTTTCAGCCCTTATTTGAAACATTTTTGTGCGGTTTTTTTTTGATATGATGTCCGCCAGGAGTTCTTCTAGTAGATTATACAAAAAAATTCCATGAAATTTTTTTAATTTTCAACGCGTCTTGATTTTTGTGAAAATTGTACCGATTCTTTGTACGCCCTATACGTATGACCTTGAATGACCTTTTATGATTAAATCATCTCAATATGACCACCAAGACCATTTTAAGTCATTTAAATATCATAATTATCAATATTAAGCAAATTTGAATTTTCCCCCCTCCCCCTTTTTACCCAAAAAATTCAAATTTAGCATTATTGGTTTTAAATGGTAAAAATGCTCTAACATACCTATTTTGGTCAAAATAAGTCTGAATCAACCATAAAAAGTACTGCTTTCCCTATTTATTAAGGTCTTTCCCTTTCCAAAGGGAAGACCTTACTGTATTTCTTATTTACACTTTCAAAATTTTTTTTCCGCGCCCAATATAAGAAAAGTGTCGCGACATATAATTTTGATACTTAGTACCTTTAGTCGGTCATACTTGGAGATGCCCTGACTGACCCTGTGAAACCGATCTATTTTAAGTAACGGAGTTATCTGCCCCGGACCGGAAAACCTTGTTTGCAGATTAACTCAAAAACTGTAACCGTTATAAAAATTCTGAAGAGTGGATATTGTTACCTCACTCCTGGTTATGATTTGTCACCCCAAAAAAAGTTTTTCGAAAAGTGTCACGGTTACGCAATTTTGAGTCGTGAATTGACAAAAACGTAAAAATTTCTATTTTTAGAACCGTTAGTCGTAGAACCTCAAAACTTTCATCATTCATTTTAGGTGACCTATGGTACATCCAAAAATATAAAGGTCAAGGTCATATCAACAAAAACAAAAAAGGTCATTTTCTAGGACAATGGGTTTTATCTTCAAGTCAATTTTTCAGCCCTTATTTGAAACATTTTTGTGCGGTTTTTTTTTTATATGATGTCCGCCAGGAGTTCTTCTAGTAGATTATACAAAAAAATTCCATGAAATTTTTTTAATTTTCAACGCGTCTTGATTTTTGTGAAAATTGTACCGATTCTTTGTACGCCCTATACGTATGACCTTGAATGACCTTTTATGATTAAATCATCTCAATATGACCACCAAGACCATTTTAAGTCATTTAAATATCATAATTATCAATATTAAGCAAATTTGAATTTTCCCCCCTCCCCCTTTTTACCCAAAAAATTCAAATTTAGCATTATTGGTTTTAAATGGTAAAAATGCTCTAACATACCTATTTTGGTCAAAATAAGTCTGAATCAACCATAAAAAGTACTGCTTTCCCTATTTATTAAGGTCTTTCCCTTTCCAAAGGGAAGACCTTACTGTATTTCTTATTTACACTTTCAAAATTTTTTTTCCGCGCCCAATATAAGAAAAGTGTCGCGACATATAATTTTGATACTTAGTACCTTTAGTCGGTCATACTTGGAGATGCCCTGACTGACCCTGTGAAACCGATCTATTTTAAGTAACGGAGTTATCTGCCCCGGACCGGAAAACCTTGTTTGCAGATTAACTCAAAAACTGTAACCGTTATAAAAATTCTGAAGAGTGGATATTGTTACCTCACTCCTGGTTATGATTTGTCACCCCAAAAAAAGTTTTTCGAAAAGTGTCACGGTTACGCAATTTTGAGTCGTGAATTGACAAAAACGTAAAAATTTCTATTTTTAGAACCGTTAGTCGTAGAACCTCAAAACTTTCATCATTCATTTTAGGTGACCTATGGTACATCCAAAAATATAAAGGTCAAGGTCATATCAACAAAAACAAAAAAGGTCATTTTCTAGGACAATGGGTTTTATCTTCAAGTCAATTTTTCAGCCCTTATTTGAAACATTTTTGTGCGGTTTTTTTTTTTGATATGATGTCCGCCAGGAGTTCTTCTAGTAGATTATACAAAAAAATTCCATGAAATTTTTTTAATTTTCAACGCGTCTTGATTTTTGTGAAAATTGTACCGATTCTTTGTACGCCCTATACGTATGACCTTGAATGACCTTTTATGATTAAATCATCTCAATATGACCACCAAGACCATTTTAAGTCATTTAAATATCATAATTATCAATATTAAGCAAATTTGAATTTTCCCCCCTCCCCCTTTTTACCCAAAAAATTCAAATTTAGCATTATTGGTTTTAAATGGTAAAAATGCTCTAACATACCTATTTTGGTCAAAATAAGTCTGAATCAACCATAAAAAGTACTGCTTTCCCTATTTATTAAGGTCTTTCCCTTTCCAAAGGGAAGACCTTACTGTATTTCTTATTTACACTTTCAAAATTTTTTTTCCGCGCCCAATATAAGAAAAGTGTCGCGACATATAATTTTGATACTTAGTACCTTTAGTCGGTCATACTTGGAGATGCCCTGACTGACCCTGTGAAACCGATCTATTTTAAGTAACGGAGTTATCTGCCCCGGACCGGAAAACCTTGTTTGCAGATTAACTCAAAAACTGTAACCGTTATAAAAATTCTGAAGAGTGGATATTGTTACCTCACTCCTGGTTATGATTTGTCACCCCAAAAAAAGTTTTTCGAAAAGTGTCACGGTTACGCAATTTTGAGTCGTGAATTGACAAAAACGTAAAAATTTCTATTTTTAGAACCGTTAGTCGTAGAACCTCAAAACTTTCATCATTCATTTTAGGTGACCTATGGTACATCCAAAAATATAAAGGTCAAGGTCATATCAACAAAAACAAAAAAGGTCATTTTCTAGGACAATGGGTTTTATCTTCAAGTCAATTTTTCAGCCCTTATTTGAAACATTTTTGTGCGGTTTTTTTTTGATATGATGTCCGCCAGGAGTTCTTCTAGTAGATTATACAAAAAAATTCCATGAAATTTTTTTAATTTTCAACGCGTCTTGATTTTTGTGAAAATTGTACCGATTCTTTGTACGCCCTATACGTATGACCTTGAATGACCTTTTATGATTAAATCATCTCAATATGACCACCAAGACCATTTTAAGTCATTTAAATATCATAATTATCAATATTAAGCAAATTTGAATTTTCCCCCCTCCCCCTTTTTACCCAAAAAATTCAAATTTAGCATTATTGGTTTTAAATGGTAAAAATGCTCTAACATACCTATTTTGGTCAAAATAAGTCTGAATCAACCATAAAAAGTACTGCTTTCCCTATTTATTAAGGTCTTTCCCTTTCCAAAGGGAAGACCTTACTGTATTTCTTATTTACACTTTCAAAATTTTTTTTCCGCGCCCAATATAAGAAAAGTGTCGCGACATATAATTTTGATACTTAGTACCTTTAGTCGGTCATACTTGGAGATGCCCTGACTGACCCTGTGAAACCGATCTATTTTAAGTAACGGAGTTATCTGCCCCGGACCGGAAAACCTTGTTTGCAGATTAACTCAAAAACTGTAACCGTTATAAAAATTCTGAAGAGTGGATATTGTTACCTCACTCCTGGTTATGATTTGTCACCCCAAAAAAAGTTTTTCGAAAAGTGTCACGGTTACGCAATTTTGAGTCGTGAATTGACAAAAACGTAAAAATTTCTATTTTTAGAACCGTTAGTCGTAGAACCTCAAAACTTTCATCATTCATTTTAGGTGACCTATGGTACATCCAAAAATATAAAGGTCAAGGTCATATCAACAAAAACAAAAAAGGTCATTTTCTAGGACAATGGGTTTTATCTTCAAGTCAATTTTTCAGCCCTTATTTGAAACATTTTTGTGCGGTTTTTTTTTTGATATGATGTCCGCCAGGAGTTCTTCTAGTAGATTATACAAAAAAATTCCATGAAATTTTTTTAATTTTCAACGCGTCTTGATTTTTGTGAAAATTGTACCGATTCTTTGTACGCCCTATACGTATGACCTTGAATGACCTTTTATGATTAAATCATCTCAATATGACCACCAAGACCATTTTAAGTCATTTAAATATCATAATTATCAATATTAAGCAAATTTGAATTTTCCCCCCTCCCCCTTTTTACCCAAAAAATTCAAATTTAGCATTATTGGTTTTAAATGGTAAAAATGCTCTAACATACCTATTTTGGTCAAAATAAGTCTGAATCAACCATAAAAAGTACTGCTTTCCCTATTTATTAAGGTCTTTCCCTTTCCAAAGGGAAGACCTTACTGTATTTCTTATTTACACTTTCAAAATTTTTTTTCCGCGCCCAATATAAGAAAAGTGTCGCGACATATAATTTTGATACTTAGTACCTTTAGTCGGTCATACTTGGAGATGCCCTGACTGACCCTGTGAAACCGATCTATTTTAAGTAACGGAGTTATCTGCCCCGGACCGGAAAACCTTGTTTGCAGATTAACTCAAAAACTGTAACCGTTATAAAAATTCTGAAGAGTGGATATTGTTACCTCACTCCTGGTTATGATTTGTCACCCCAAAAAAAGTTTTTCGAAAAGTGTCACGGTTACGCAATTTTGAGTCGTGAATTGACAAAAACGTAAAAATTTCTATTTTTAGAACCGTTAGTCGTAGAACCTCAAAACTTTCATCATTCATTTTAGGTGACCTATGGTACATCCAAAAATATAAAGGTCAAGGTCATATCAACAAAAACAAAAAAGGTCATTTTCTAGGACAATGGGTTTTATCTTCAAGTCAATTTTTCAGCCCTTATTTGAAACATTTTTGTGCGGTTTTTTTTTGATATGATGTCCGCCAGGAGTTCTTCTAGTAGATTATACAAAAAAATTCCATGAAATTTTTTTAATTTTCAACGCGTCTTGATTTTTGTGAAAATTGTACCGATTCTTTGTACGCCCTATACGTATGACCTTGAATGACCTTTTATGATTAAATCATCTCAATATGACCACCAAGACCATTTTAAGTCATTTAAATATCATAATTATCAATATTAAGCAAATTTGAATTTTCCCCCCTCCCCCTTTTTACCCAAAAAATTCAAATTTAGCATTATTGGTTTTAAATGGTAAAAATGCTCTAACATACCTATTTTGGTCAAAATAAGTCTGAATCAACCATAAAAAGTACTGCTTTCCCTATTTATTAAGGTCTTTCCCTTTCCAAAGGGAAGACCTTACTGTATTTCTTATTTACACTTTCAAAATTTTTTTTCCGCGCCCAATATAAGAAAAGTGTCGCGACATATAATTTTGATACTTAGTACCTTTAGTCGGTCATACTTGGAGATGCCCTGACTGACCCTGTGAAACCGATCTATTTTAAGTAACGGAGTTATCTGCCCCGGACCGGAAAACCTTGTTTGCAGATTAACTCAAAAACTGTAACCGTTATAAAAATTCTGAAGAGTGGATATTGTTACCTCACTCCTGGTTATGATTTGTCACCCCAAAAAAAGTTTTTCGAAAAGTGTCACGGTTACGCAATTTTGAGTCGTGAATTGACAAAAACGTAAAAATTTCTATTTTTAGAACCGTTAGTCGTAGAACCTCAAAACTTTCATCATTCATTTTAGGTGACCTATGGTACATCCAAAAATATAAAGGTCAAGGTCATATCAACAAAAACAAAAAAGGTCATTTTCTAGGACAATGGGTTTTATCTTCAAGTCAATTTTTCAGCCCTTATTTGAAACATTTTTGTGCGGTTTTTTTTTTGATATGATGTCCGCCAGGAGTTCTTCTAGTAGATTATACAAAAAAATTCCATGAAATTTTTTTAATTTTCAACGCGTCTTGATTTTTGTGAAAATTGTACCGATTCTTTGTACGCCCTATACGTATGACCTTGAATGACCTTTTATGATTAAATCATCTCAATATGACCACCAAGACCATTTTAAGTCATTTAAATATCATAATTATCAATATTAAGCAAATTTGAATTTTCCCCCCTCCCCCTTTTTACCCAAAAAATTCAAATTTAGCATTATTGGTTTTAAATGGTAAAAATGCTCTAACATACCTATTTTGGTCAAAATAAGTCTGAATCAACCATAAAAAGTACTGCTTTCCCTATTTATTAAGGTCTTTCCCTTTCCAAAGGGAAGACCTTACTGTATTTCTTATTTACACTTTCAAAATTTTTTTTCCGCGCCCAATATAAGAAAAGTGTCGCGACATATAATTTTGATACTTAGTACCTTTAGTCGGTCATACTTGGAGATGCCCTGACTGACCCTGTGAAACCGATCTATTTTAAGTAACGGAGTTATCTGCCCCGGACCGGAAAACCTTGTTTGCAGATTAACTCAAAAACTGTAACCGTTATAAAAATTCTGAAGAGTGGATATTGTTACCTCACTCCTGGTTATGATTTGTCACCCCAAAAAAAGTTTTTCGAAAAGTGTCACGGTTACGCAATTTTGAGTCGTGAATTGACAAAAACGTAAAAATTTCTATTTTTAGAACCGTTAGTCGTAGAACCTCAAAACTTTCATCATTCATTTTAGGTGACCTATGGTACATCCAAAAATATAAAGGTCAAGGTCATATCAACAAAAACAAAAAAGGTCATTTTCTAGGACAATGGGTTTTATCTTCAAGTCAATTTTTCAGCCCTTATTTGAAACATTTTTGTGCGGTTTTTTTTTGATATGATGTCCGCCAGGAGTTCTTCTAGTAGATTATACAAAAAAATTCCATGAAATTTTTTTAATTTTCAACGCGTCTTGATTTTTGTGAAAATTGTACCGATTCTTTGTACGCCCTATACGTATGACCTTGAATGACCTTTTATGATTAAATCATCTCAATATGACCACCAAGACCATTTTAAGTCATTTAAATATCATAATTATCAATATTAAGCAAATTTGAATTTTCCCCCCTCCCCCTTTTTACCCAAAAAATTCAAATTTAGCATTATTGGTTTTAAATGGTAAAAATGCTCTAACATACCTATTTTGGTCAAAATAAGTCTGAATCAACCATAAAAAGTACTGCTTTCCCTATTTATTAAGGTCTTTCCCTTTCCAAAGGGAAGACCTTACTGTATTTCTTATTTACACTTTCAAAATTTTTTTTCCGCGCCCAATATAAGAAAAGTGTCGCGACATATAATTTTGATACTTAGTACCTTTAGTCGGTCATACTTGGAGATGCCCTGACTGACCCTGTGAAACCGATCTATTTTAAGTAACGGAGTTATCTGCCCCGGACCGGAAAACCTTGTTTGCAGATTAACTCAAAAACTGTAACCGTTATAAAAATTCTGAAGAGTGGATATTGTTACCTCACTCCTGGTTATGATTTGTCACCCCAAAAAAAGTTTTTCGAAAAGTGTCACGGTTACGCAATTTTGAGTCGTGAATTGACAAAAACGTAAAAATTTCTATTTTTAGAACCGTTAGTCGTAGAACCTCAAAACTTTCATCATTCATTTTAGGTGACCTATGGTACATCCAAAAATATAAAGGTCAAGGTCATATCAACAAAAACAAAAAAGGTCATTTTCTAGGACAATGGGTTTTATCTTCAAGTCAATTTTTCAGCCCTTATTTGAAACATTTTTGTGCGGTTTTTTTTTGATATGATGTCCGCCAGGAGTTCTTCTAGTAGATTATACAAAAAAATTCCATGAAATTTTTTTAATTTTCAACGCGTCTTGATTTTTGTGAAAATTGTACCGATTCTTTGTACGCCCTATACGTATGACCTTGAATGACCTTTTATGATTAAATCATCTCAATATGACCACCAAGACCATTTTAAGTCATTTAAATATCATAATTATCAATATTAAGCAAATTTGAATTTTCCCCCCTCCCCCTTTTTACCCAAAAAATTCAAATTTAGCATTATTGGTTTTAAATGGTAAAAATGCTCTAACATACCTATTTTGGTCAAAATAAGTCTGAATCAACCATAAAAAGTACTGCTTTCCCTATTTATTAAGGTCTTTCCCTTTCCAAAGGGAAGACCTTACTGTATTTCTTATTTACACTTTCAAAATTTTTTTTCCGCGCCCAATATAAGAAAAGTGTCGCGACATATAATTTTGATACTTAGTACCTTTAGTCGGTCATACTTGGAGATGCCCTGACTGACCCTGTGAAACCGATCTATTTTAAGTAACGGAGTTATCTGCCCCGGACCAGAAAACCTTGTTTGCAGATTAACTCAAAAACTGTAACCGTTATAAAAATTCTGAAGAGTGGATATTGTTACCTCACTCCTGGTTATGATTTGTCACCCCAAAAAAAGTTTTTCGAAAAGTGTCACGGTTACGCAATTTTGAGTCGTGAATTGACAAAAACGTAAAAATTTCTATTTTTAGAACCGTTAGTCGTAGAACCTCAAAACTTTCATCATTCATTTTAGGTGACCTATGGTACATCCAAAAATATAAAGGTCAAGGTCATATCAACAAAAACAAAAAAGGTCATTTTCTAGGACAATGGGTTTTATCTTCAAGTCAATTTTTCAGCCCTTATTTGAAACATTTTTGTGCGGTTTTTTTTTGATATGATGTCCGCCAGGAGTTCTTCTAGTAGATTATACAAAAAAATTCCATGAAATTTTTTTAATTTTCAACGCGTCTTGATTTTTGTGAAAATTGTACCGATTCTTTGTACGCCCTATACGTATGACCTTGAATGACCTTTTATGATTAAATCATCTCAATATGACCACCAAGACCATTTTAAGTCATTTAAATATCATAATTATCAATATTAAGCAAATTTGAATTTTCCCCCCTCCCCCTTTTTACCCAAAAAATTCAAATTTAGCATTATTGGTTTTAAATGGTAAAAATGCTCTAACATACCTATTTTGGTCAAAATAAGTCTGAATCAACCATAAAAAGTACTGCTTTCCCTATTTATTAAGGTCTTTCCCTTTCCAAAGGGAAGACCTTACTGTATTTCTTATTTACACTTTCAAAATTTTTTTTCCGCGCCCAATATAAGAAAAGTGTCGCGACATATAATTTTGATACTTAGTACCTTTAGTCGGTCATACTTGGAGATGCCCTGACTGACCCTGTGAAACCGATCTATTTTAAGTAACGGAGTTATCTGCCCCGGACCGGAAAACCTTGTTTGCAGATTAACTCAAAAACTGTAACCGTTATAAAAATTCTGAAGAGTGGATATTGTTACCTCACTCCTGGTTATGATTTGTCACCCCAAAAAAAGTTTTTCGAAAAGTGTCACGGTTACGCAATTTTGAGTCGTGAATTGACAAAAACGTAAAAATTTCTATTTTTAGAACCGTTAGTCGTAGAACCTCAAAACTTTCATCATTCATTTTAGGTGACCTATGGTACATCCAAAAATATAAAGGTCAAGGTCATATCAACAAAAACAAAAAAGGTCATTTTCTAGGACAATGGGTTTTATCTTCAAGTCAATTTTTCAGCCCTTATTTGAAACATTTTTGTGCGGTTTTTTTTTTGATATGATGTCCGCCAGGAGTTCTTCTAGTAGATTATACAAAAAAATTCCATGAAATTTTTTTAATTTTCAACGCGTCTTGATTTTTGTGAAAATTGTACCGATTCTTTGTACGCCCTATACGTATGACCTTGAATGACCTTTTATGATTAAATCATCTCAATATGACCACCAAGACCATTTTAAGTCATTTAAATATCATAATTATCAATATTAAGCAAATTTGAATTTTCCCCCCTCCCCCTTTTTACCCAAAAAATTCAAATTTAGCATTATTGGTTTTAAATGGTAAAAATGCTCTAACATACCTATTTTGGTCAAAATAAGTCTGAATCAACCATAAAAAGTACTGCTTTCCCTATTTATTAAGGTCTTTCCCTTTCCAAAGGGAAGACCTTACTGTATTTCTTATTTACACTTTCAAAATTTTTTTTCCGCGCCCAATATAAGAAAAGTGTCGCGACATATAATTTTGATACTTAGTACCTTTAGTCGGTCATACTTGGAGATGCCCTGACTGACCCTGTGAAACCGATCTATTTTAAGTAACGGAGTTATCTGCCCCGGACCGGAAAACCTTGTTTGCAGATTAACTCAAAAACTGTAACCGTTATAAAAATTCTGAAGAGTGGATATTGTTACCTCACTCCTGGTTATGATTTGTCACCCCAAAAAAAGTTTTTCGAAAAGTGTCACGGTTACGCAATTTTGAGTCGTGAATTGACAAAAACGTAAAAATTTCTATTTTTAGAACCGTTAGTCGTAGAACCTCAAAACTTTCATCATTCATTTTAGGTGACCTATGGTACATCCAAAAATATAAAGGTCAAGGTCATATCAACAAAAACAAAAAAGGTCATTTTCTAGGACAATGGGTTTTATCTTCAAGTCAATATTTCAGCCCTTATTTGAAACATTTTTGTGCGGTTTTTTTTTTGATATGATGTCCGCCAGGAGTTCTTCTAGTAGATTATACAAAAAAATTCCATGAAATTTTTTTAATTTTCAACGCGTCTTGATTTTTGTGAAAATTGTACCGATTCTTTGTACGCCCTATACGTATGACCTTGAATGACCTTTTATGATTAAATCATCTCAATATGACCACCAAGACCATTTTAAGTCATTTAAATATCATAATTATCAATATTAAGCAAATTTGAATTTTCCCCCCTCCCCCTTTTTACCCAAAAAATTCAAATTTAGCATTATTGGTTTTAAATGGTAAAAATGCTCTAACATACCTATTTTGGTCAAAATAAGTCTGAATCAACCATAAAAAGTACTGCTTTCCCTATTTATTAAGGTCTTTCCCTTTCCAAAGGGAAGACCTTACTGTATTTCTTATTTACACTTTCAAAATTTTTTTTCCGCGCCCAATATAAGAAAAGTGTCGCGACATATAATTTTGATACTTAGTACCTTTAGTCGGTCATACTTGGAGATGCCCTGACTGACCCTGTGAAACCGATCTATTTTAAGTAACGGAGTTATCTGCCCCGGACCGGAAAACCTTGTTTGCAGATTAACTCAAAAACTGTAACCGTTATAAAAATTCTGAAGAGTGGATATTGTTACCTCACTCCTGGTTATGATTTGTCACCCCAAAAAAAGTTTTTCGAAAAGTGTCACGGTTACGCAATTTTGAGTCGTGAATTGACAAAAACGTAAAAATTTCTATTTTTAGAACCGTTAGTCGTAGAACCTCAAAACTTTCATCATTCATTTTAGGTGACCTATGGTACATCCAAAAATATAAAGGTCAAGGTCATATCAACAAAAACAAAAAAGGTCATTTTCTAGGACAATGGGTTTTATCTTCAAGTCAATTTTTCAGCCCTTATTTGAAACATTTTTGTGCGGTTTTTTTTTGATATGATGTCCGCCAGGAGTTCTTCTAGTAGATTATACAAAAAAATTCCATGAAATTTTTTTAATTTTCAACGCGTCTTGATTTTTGTGAAAATTGTAC
Source organism: Arcuatula senhousia (assembly GCA_963971305.1). Classification (NCBI taxonomy): domain Eukaryota; kingdom Metazoa; phylum Mollusca; class Bivalvia; order Mytilida; family Mytilidae; genus Arcuatula; species Arcuatula senhousia. Next base: position 46,019 of record CAXARO010000541.1, on the reverse strand, counting down.
CGATTCTTTGTACGCCCTATACGTATGACCTTGAATGACCTTTTATGATTAAATCATCTCAATATGACCACCAAGACCATTTTAAGTCATTTAAATATCATAATTATCAATATTAAGCAAATTTGAATTTTCCCCCCTCCCCCTTTTTACCCAAAAAATTCAAATTTAGCATTATTGGTTTTAAATGGTAAAAATGCTCTAACATACCTATTTTGGTCAAAATAAGTCTGAATCAACCATAAAAAGTACTGCTTTCCCTATTTATTAAGGTCTTTCCCTTTCCAAAGGGAAGACCTTACTGTATTTCTTATTTACACTTTCAAAATTTTTTTTCCGCGCCCAATATAAGAAAAGTGTCGCGACATATAATTTTGATACTTAGTACCTTTAGTCGGTCATACTTGGAGATGCCCTGACTGACCCTGTGAAACCGATCTATTTTAAGTAACGGAGTTATCTGCCCCGGACCGGAAAACCTTGTTTGCAGATTAACTCAAAAACTGTAACCGTTATAAAAATTCTGAAGAGTGGATATTGTTACCTCACTCCTGGTTATGATTTGTCACCCCAAAAAAAGTTTTTCGAAAAGTGTCACGGTTACGCAATTTTGAGTCGTGAATTGACAAAAACGTAAAAATTTCTATTTTTAGAACCGTTAGTCGTAGAACCTCAAAACTTTCATCATTCATTTTAGGTGACCTATGGTACATCCAAAAATATAAAGGTCAAGGTCATATCAACAAAAACAAAAAAGGTCATTTTCTAGGACAATGGGTTTTATCTTCAAGTCAATTTTTCAGCCCTTATTTGAAACATTTTTGTGCGGTTTTTTTTTGATATGATGTCCGCCAGGAGTTCTTCTAGTAGATTATACAAAAAAATTCCATGAAATTTTTTTAATTTTCAACGCGTCTTGATTTTTGTGAAAATTGTACCGATTCTTTGTACGCCCTATACGTATGACCTTGAATGACCTTTTATGATTAAATCATCTCAATATGACCACCAAGACCATTTTAAGTCATTTAAATATCATAATTATCAATATTAAGCAAATTTGAATTTTCCCCCCTCCCCCTTTTTACCCAAAAAATTCAAATTTAGCATTATTGGTTTTAAATGGTAAAAATGCTCTAACATACCTATTTTGGTCAAAATAAGTCTGAATCAACCATAAAAAGTACTGCTTTCCCTATTTATTAAGGTCTTTCCCTTTCCAAAGGGAAGACCTTACTGTATTTCTTATTTACACTTTCAAAATTTTTTTTCCGCGCCCAATATAAGAAAAGTGTCGCGACATATAATTTTGATACTTAGTACCTTTAGTCGGTCATACTTGGAGATGCCCTGACTGACCCTGTGAAACCGATCTATTTTAAGTAACGGAGTTATCTGCCCCGGACCGGAAAACCTTGTTTGCAGATTAACTCAAAAACTGTAACCGTTATAAAAATTCTGAAGAGTGGATATTGTTACCTCACTCCTGGTTATGATTTGTCACCCCAAAAAAAGTTTTTCGAAAAGTGTCACGGTTACGCAATTTTGAGTCGTGAATTGACAAAAACGTAAAAATTTCTATTTTTAGAACCGTTAGTCGTAGAACCTCAAAACTTTCATCATTCATTTTAGGTGACCTATGGTACATCCAAAAATATAAAGGTCAAGGTCATATCAACAAAAACAAAAAAGGTCATTTTCTAGGACAATGGGTTTTATCTTCAAGTCAATTTTTCAGCCCTTATTTGAAACATTTTTGTGCGGTTTTTTTTTGATATGATGTCCGCCAGGAGTTCTTCTAGTAGATTATACAAAAAAATTCCATGAAATTTTTTTAATTTTCAACGCGTCTTGATTTTTGTGAAAATTGTACCGATTCTTTGTACGCCCTATACGTATGACCTTGAATGACCTTTTATGATTAAATCATCTCAATATGACCACCAAGACCATTTTAAGTCATTTAAATATCATAATTATCAATATTAAGCAAATTTGAATTTTCCCCCCTCCCCCTTTTTACCCAAAAAATTCAAATTTAGCATTATTGGTTTTAAATGGTAAAAATGCTCTAACATACCTATTTTGGTCAAAATAAGTCTGAATCAACCATAAAAAGTACTGCTTTCCCTATTTATTAAGGTCTTTCCCTTTCCAAAGGGAAGACCTTACTGTATTTCTTATTTACACTTTCAAAATTTTTTTTCCGCGCCCAATATAAGAAAAGTGTCGCGACATATAATTTTGATACTTAGTACCTTTAGTCGGTCATACTTGGAGATGCCCTGACTGACCCTGTGAAACCGATCTATTTTAAGTAACGGAGTTATCTGCCCCGGACCGGAAAACCTTGTTTGCAGATTAACTCAAAAACTGTAACCGTTATAAAAATTCTGAAGAGTGGATATTGTTACCTCACTCCTGGTTATGATTTGTCACCCCAAAAAAAGTTTTTCGAAAAGTGTCACGGTTACGCAATTTTGAGTCGTGAATTGACAAAAACGTAAAAATTTCTATTTTTAGAACCGTTAGTCGTAGAACCTCAAAACTTTCATCATTCATTTTAGGTGACCTATGGTACATCCAAAAATATAAAGGTCAAGGTCATATCAACAAAAACAAAAAAGGTCATTTTCTAGGACAATGGGTTTTATCTTCAAGTCAATTTTTCAGCCCTTATTTGAAACATTTTTGTGCGGTTTTTTTTTGATATGATGTCCGCCAGGAGTTCTTCTAGTAGATTATACAAAAAAATTCCATGAAATTTTTTTAATTTTCAACGCGTCTTGATTTTTGTGAAAATTGTACCGATTCTTTGTACGCCCTATACGTATGACCTTGAATGACCTTTTATGATTAAATCATCTCAATATGACCACCAAGACCATTTTAAGTCATTTAAATATCATAATTATCAATATTAAGCAAATTTGAATTTTCCCCCCTCCCCCTTTTTACCCAAAAAATTCAAATTTAGCATTATTGGTTTTAAATGGTAAAAATGCTCTAACATACCTATTTTGGTCAAAATAAGTCTGAATCAACCATAAAAAGTACTGCTTTCCCTATTTATTAAGGTCTTTCCCTTTCCAAAGGGAAGACCTTACTGTATTTCTTATTTACACTTTCAAAATTTTTTTTCCGCGCCCAATATAAGAAAAGTGTCGCGACATATAATTTTGATACTTAGTACCTTTAGTCGGTCATACTTGGAGATGCCCTGACTGACCCTGTGAAACCGATCTATTTTAAGTAACGGAGTTATCTGCCCCGGACCGGAAAACCTTGTTTGCAGATTAACTCAAAAACTGTAACCGTTATAAAAATTCTGAAGAGTGGATATTGTTACCTCACTCCTGGTTATGATTTGTCACCCCAAAAAAAGTTTTTCGAAAAGTGTCACGGTTACGCAATTTTGAGTCGTGAATTGACAAAAACGTAAAAATTTCTATTTTTAGAACCGTTAGTCGTAGAACCTCAAAACTTTCATCATTCATTTTAGGTGACCTATGGTACATCCAAAAATATAAAGGTCAAGGTCATATCAACAAAAACAAAAAAGGTCATTTTCTAGGACAATGGGTTTTATCTTCAAGTCAATTTTTCAGCCCTTATTTGAAACATTTTTGTGCGGTTTTTTTTTGATATGATGTCCGCCAGGAGTTCTTCTAGTAGATTATACAAAAAAATTCCATGAAATTTTTTTAATTTTCAACGCGTCTTGATTTTTGTGAAAATTGTACCGATTCTTTGTACGCCCTATACGTATGACCTTGAATGACCTTTTATGATTAAATCATCTCAATATGACCACCAAGACCATTTTAAGTCATTTAAATATCATAATTATCAATATTAAGCAAATTTGAATTTTCCCCCCTCCCCCTTTTTACCCAAAAAATTCAAATTTAGCATTATTGGTTTTAAATGGTAAAAATGCTCTAACATACCTATTTTGGTCAAAATAAGTCTGAATCAACCATAAAAAGTACTGCTTTCCCTATTTATTAAGGTCTTTCCCTTTCCAAAGGGAAGACCTTACTGTATTTCTTATTTACACTTTCAAAATTTTTTTTCCGCGCCCAATATAAGAAAAGTGTCGCGACATATAATTTTGATACTTAGTACCTTTAGTCGGTCATACTTGGAGATGCCCTGACTGACCCTGTGAAACCGATCTATTTTAAGTAACGGAGTTATCTGCCCCGGACCGGAAAACCTTGTTTGCAGATTAACTCAAAAACTGTAACCGTTATAAAAATTCTGAAGAGTGGATATTGTTACCTCACTCCTGGTTATGATTTGTCACCCCAAAAAAAGTTTTTCGAAAAGTGTCACGGTTACGCAATTTTGAGTCGTGAATTGACAAAAACGTAAAAATTTCTATTTTTAGAACCGTTAGTCGTAGAACCTCAAAACTTTCATCATTCATTTTAGGTGACCTATGGTACATCCAAAAATATAAAGGTCAAGGTCATATCAACAAAAACAAAAAAGGTCATTTTCTAGGACAATGGGTTTTATCTTCAAGTCAATTTTTCAGCCCTTATTTGAAACATTTTTGTGCGGTTTTTTTTTGATATGATGTCCGCCAGGAGTTCTTCTAGTAGATTATACAAAAAAATTCCATGAAATTTTTTTAATTTTCAACGCGTCTTGATTTTTGTGAAAATTGTACCGATTCTTTGTACGCCCTATACGTATGACCTTGAATGACCTTTTATGATTAAATCATCTCAATATGACCACCAAGACCATTTTAAGTCATTTAAATATCATAATTATCAATATTAAGCAAATTTGAATTTTCCCCCCTCCCCCTTTTTACCCAAAAAATTCAAATTTAGCATTATTGGTTTTAAATGGTAAAAATGCTCTAACATACCTATTTTGGTCAAAATAAGTCTGAATCAACCATAAAAAGTACTGCTTTCCCTATTTATTAAGGTCTTTCCCTTTCCAAAGGGAAGACCTTACTGTATTTCTTATTTACACTTTCAAAATTTTTTTTCCGCGCCCAATATAAGAAAAGTGTCGCGACATATAATTTTGATACTTAGTACCTTTAGTCGGTCATACTTGGAGATGCCCTGACTGACCCTGTGAAACCGATCTATTTTAAGTAACGGAGTTATCTGCCCCGGACCGGAAAACCTTGTTTGCAGATTAACTCAAAAACTGTAACCGTTATAAAAATTCTGAAGAGTGGATATTGTTACCTCACTCCTGGTTATGATTTGTCACCCCAAAAAAAGTTTTTCGAAAAGTGTCACGGTTACGCAATTTTGAGTCGTGAATTGACAAAAACGTAAAAATTTCTATTTTTAGAACCGTTAGTCGTAGAACCTCAAAACTTTCATCATTCATTTTAGGTGACCTATGGTACATCCAAAAATATAAAGGTCAAGGTCATATCAACAAAAACAAAAAAGGTCATTTTCTAGGACAATGGGTTTTATCTTCAAGTCAATTTTTCAGCCCTTATTTGAAACATTTTTGTGCGGTTTTTTTTTGATATGATGTCCGCCAGGAGTTCTTCTAGTAGATTATACAAAAAAATTCCATGAAATTTTTTTAATTTTCAACGCGTCTTGATTTTTGTGAAAATTGTACCGATTCTTTGTACGCCCTATACGTATGACCTTGAATGACCTTTTATGATTAAATCATCTCAATATGACCACCAAGACCATTTTAAGTCATTTAAATATCATAATTATCAATATTAAGCAAATTTGAATTTTCCCCCCTCCCCCTTTTTACCCAAAAAATTCAAATTTAGCATTATTGGTTTTAAATGGTAAAAATGCTCTAACATACCTATTTTGGTCAAAATAAGTCTGAATCAACCATAAAAAGTACTGCTTTCCCTATTTATTAAGGTCTTTCCCTTTCCAAAGGGAAGACCTTACTGTATTTCTTATTTACACTTTCAAAATTTTTTTTCCGCGCCCAATATAAGAAAAGTGTCGCGACATATAATTTTGATACTTAGTACCTTTAGTCGGTCATACTTGGAGATGCCCTGACTGACCCTGTGAAACCGATCTATTTTAAGTAACGGAGTTATCTGCCCCGGACCGGAAAACCTTGTTTGCAGATTAACTCAAAAACTGTAACCGTTATAAAAATTCTGAAGAGTGGATATTGTTACCTCACTCCTGGTTATGATTTGTCACCCCAAAAAAAGTTTTTCGAAAAGTGTCACGGTTACGCAATTTTGAGTCGTGAATTGACAAAAACGTAAAAATTTCTATTTTTAGAACCGTTAGTCGTAGAACCTCAAAACTTTCATCATTCATTTTAGGTGACCTATGGTACATCCAAAAATATAAAGGTCAAGGTCATATCAACAAAAACAAAAAAGGTCATTTTCTAGGACAATGGGTTTTATCTTCAAGTCAATTTTTCAGCCCTTATTTGAAACATTTTTGTGCGGTTTTTTTTTGATATGATGTCCGCCAGGAGTTCTTCTAGTAGATTATACAAAAAAATTCCATGAAATTTTTTTAATTTTCAACGCGTCTTGATTTTTGTGAAAATTGTACCGATTCTTTGTACGCCCTATACGTATGACCTTGAATGACCTTTTATGATTAAATCATCTCAATATGACCACCAAGACCATTTTAAGTCATTTAAATATCATAATTATCAATATTAAGCAAATTTGAATTTTCCCCCCTCCCCCTTTTTACCCAAAAAATTCAAATTTAGCATTATTGGTTTTAAATGGTAAAAATGCTCTAACATACCTATTTTGGTCAAAATAAGTCTGAATCAACCATAAAAAGTACTGCTTTCCCTATTTATTAAGGTCTTTCCCTTTCCAAAGGGAAGACCTTACTGTATTTCTTATTTACACTTTCAAAATTTTTTTTCCGCGCCCAATATAAGAAAAGTGTCGCGACATATAATTTTGATACTTAGTACCTTTAGTCGGTCATACTTGGAGATGCCCTGACTGACCCTGTGAAACCGATCTATTTTAAGTAACGGAGTTATCTGCCCCGGACCGGAAAACCTTGTTTGCAGATTAACTCAAAAACTGTAACCGTTATAAAAATTCTGAAGAGTGGATATTGTTACCTCACTCCTGGTTATGATTTGTCACCCCAAAAAAAGTTTTTCGAAAAGTGTCACGGTTACGCAATTTTGAGTCGTGAATTGACAAAAACGTAAAAATTTCTATTTTTAGAACCGTTAGTCGTAGAACCTCAAAACTTTCATCATTCATTTTAGGTGACCTATGGTACATCCAAAAATATAAAGGTCAAGGTCATATCAACAAAAACAAAAAAGGTCATTTTCTAGGACAATGGGTTTTATCTTCAAGTCAATTTTTCAGCCCTTATTTGAAACATTTTTGTGCGGTTTTTTTTTGATATGATGTCCGCCAGGAGTTCTTCTAGTAGATTATACAAAAAAATTCCATGAAATTTTTTTAATTTTCAACGCGTCTTGATTTTTGTGAAAATTGTACCGATTCTTTGTACGCCCTATACGTATGACCTTGAATGACCTTTTATGATTAAATCATCTCAATATGACCACCAAGACCATTTTAAGTCATTTAAATATCATAATTATCAATATTAAGCAAATTTGAATTTTCCCCCCTCCCCCTTTTTACCCAAAAAATTCAAATTTAGCATTATTGGTTTTAAATGGTAAAAATGCTCTAACATACCTATTTTGGTCAAAATAAGTCTGAATCAACCATAAAAAGTACTGCTTTCCCTATTTATTAAGGTCTTTCCCTTTCCAAAGGGAAGACCTTACTGTATTTCTTATTTACACTTTCAAAATTTTTTTTCCGCGCCCAATATAAGAAAAGTGTCGCGACATATAATTTTGATACTTAGTACCTTTAGTCGGTCATACTTGGAGATGCCCTGACTGACCCTGTGAAACCGATCTATTTTAAGTAACGGAGTTATCTGCCCCGGACCGGAAAACCTTGTTTGCAGATTAACTCAAAAACTGTAACCGTTATAAAAATTCTGAAGAGTGGATATTGTTACCTCACTCCTGGTTATGATTTGTCACCCCAAAAAAAGTTTTTCGAAAAGTGTCACGGTTACGCAATTTTGAGTCGTGAATTGACAAAAACGTAAAAATTTCTATTTTTAGAACCGTTAGTCGTAGAACCTCAAAACTTTCATCATTCATTTTAGGTGACCTATGGTACATCCAAAAATATAAAGGTCAAGGTCATATCAACAAAAACAAAAAAGGTCATTTTCTAGGACAATGGGTTTTATCTTCAAGTCAATTTTTCAGCCCTTATTTGAAACATTTTTGTGCGGTTTTTTTTTGATATGATGTCCGCCAGGAGTTCTTCTAGTAGATTATACAAAAAAATTCCATGAAATTTTTTTAATTTTCAACGCGTCTTGATTTTTGTGAAAATTGTACCGATTCTTTGTACGCCCTATACGTATGACCTTGAATGACCTTTTATGATTAAATCATCTCAATATGACCACCAAGACCATTTTAAGTCATTTAAATATCATAATTATCAATATTAAGCAAATTTGAATTTTCCCCCCTCCCCCTTTTTACCCAAAAAATTCAAATTTAGCATTATTGGTTTTAAATGGTAAAAATGCTCTAACATACCTATTTTGGTCAAAATAAGTCTGAATCAACCATAAAAAGTACTGCTTTCCCTATTTATTAAGGTCTTTCCCTTTCCAAAGGGAAGACCTTACTGTATTTCTTATTTACACTTTCAAAATTTTTTTTCCGCGCCCAATATAAGAAAAGTGTCGCGACATATAATTTTGATACTTAGTACCTTTAGTCGGTCATACTTGGAGATGCCCTGACTGACCCTGTGAAACCGATCTATTTTAAGTAACGGAGTTATCTGCCCCGGACCGGAAAACCTTGTTTGCAGATTAACTCAAAAACTGTAACCGTTATAAAAATTCTGAAGAGTGGATATTGTTACCTCACTCCTGGTTATGATTTGTCACCCCAAAAAAAGTTTTTCGAAAAGTGTCACGGTTACGCAATTTTGAGTCGTGAATTGACAAAAACGTAAAAATTTCTATTTTTAGAACCGTTAGTCGTAGAACCTCAAAACTTTCATCATTCATTTTAGGTGACCTATGGTACATCCAAAAATATAAAGGTCAAGGTCATATCAACAAAAACAAAAAAGGTCATTTTCTAGGACAATGGGTTTTATCTTCAAGTCAATTTTTCAGCCCTTATTTGAAACATTTTTGTGCGGTTTTTTTTTGATATGATGTCCGCCAGGAGTTCTTCTAGTAGATTATACAAAAAAATTCCATGAAATTTTTTTAATTTTCAACGCGTCTTGATTTTTGTGAAAATTGTACCGATTCTTTGTACGCCCTATACGTATGACCTTGAATGACCTTTTATGATTAAATCATCTCAATATGACCACCAAGACCATTTTAAGTCATTTAAATATCATAATTATCAATATTAAGCAAATTTGAATTTTCCCCCCTCCCCCTTTTTACCCAAAAAATTCAAATTTAGCATTATTGGTTTTAAATGGTAAAAATGCTCTAACATACCTATTTTGGTCAAAATAAGTCTGAATCAACCATAAAAAGTACTGCTTTCCCTATTTATTAAGGTCTTTCCCTTTCCAAAGGGAAGACCTTACTGTATTTCTTATTTACACTTTCAAAATTTTTTTTCCGCGCCCAATATAAGAAAAGTGTCGCGACATATAATTTTGATACTTAGTACCTTTAGTCGGTCATACTTGGAGATGCCCTGACTGACCCTGTGAAACCGATCTATTTTAAGTAACGGAGTTATCTGCCCCGGACCGGAAAACCTTGTTTGCAGATTAACTCAAAAACTGTAACCGTTATAAAAATTCTGAAGAGTGGATATTGTTACCTCACTCCTGGTTATGATTTGTCACCCCAAAAAAAGTTTTTCGAAAAGTGTCACGGTTACGCAATTTTGAGTCGTGAATTGACAAAAACGTAAAAATTTCTATTTTTAGAACCGTTAGTCGTAGAACCTCAAAACTTTCATCATTCATTTTAGGTGACCTATGGTACATCCAAAAATATAAAGGTCAAGGTCATATCAACAAAAACAAAAAAGGTCATTTTCTAGGACAATGGGTTTTATCTTCAAGTCAATTTTTCAGCCCTTATTTGAAACATTTTTGTGCGGTTTTTTTTTGATATGATGTCCGCCAGGAGTTCTTCTAGTAGATTATACAAAAAAATTCCATGAAATTTTTTTAATTTTCAACGCGTCTTGATTTTTGTGAAAATTGTACCGATTCTTTGTACGCCCTATACGTATGACCTTGAATGACCTTTTATGATTAAATCATCTCAATATGACCACCAAGACCATTTTAAGTCATTTAAATATCATAATTATCAATATTAAGCAAATTTGAATTTTCCCCCCTCCCCCTTTTTACCCAAAAAATTCAAATTTAGCATTATTGGTTTTAAATGGTAAAAATGCTCTAACATACCTATTTTGGTCAAAATAAGTCTGAATCAACCATAAAAAGTACTGCTTTCCCTATTTATTAAGGTCTTTCCCTTTCCAAAGGGAAGACCTTACTGTATTTCTTATTTACACTTTCAAAATTTTTTTTCCGCGCCCAATATAAGAAAAGTGTCGCGACATATAATTTTGATACTTAGTACCTTTAGTCGGTCATACTTGGAGATGCCCTGACTGACCCTGTGAAACCGATCTATTTTAAGTAACGGAGTTATCTGCCCCGGACCGGAAAACCTTGTTTGCAGATTAACTCAAAAACTGTAACCGTTATAAAAATTCTGAAGAGTGGATATTGTTACCTCACTCCTGGTTATGATTTGTCACCCCAAAAAAAGTTTTTCGAAAAGTGTCACGGTTACGCAATTTTGAGTCGTGAATTGACAAAAACGTAAAAATTTCTATTTTTAGAACCGTTAGTCGTAGAACCTCAAAACTTTCATCATTCATTTTAGGTGACCTATGGTACATCCAAAAATATAAAGGTCAAGGTCATATCAACAAAAACAAAAAAGGTCATTTTCTAGGACAATGGGTTTTATCTTCAAGTCAATTTTTCAGCCCTTATTTGAAACATTTTTGTGCGGTTTTTTTTTGATATGATGTCCGCCAGGAGTTCTTCTAGTAGATTATACAAAAAAATTCCATGAAATTTTTTTAATTTTCAACGCGTCTTGATTTTTGTGAAAATTGTACCGATTCTTTGTACGCCCTATACGTATGACCTTGAATGACCTTTTATGATTAAATCATCTCAATATGACCACCAAGACCATTTTAAGTCATTTAAATATCATAATTATCAATATTAAGCAAATTTGAATTTTCCCCCCTCCCCCTTTTTACCCAAAAAATTCAAATTTAGCATTATTGGTTTTAAATGGTAAAAATGCTCTAACATACCTATTTTGGTCAAAATAAGTCTGAATCAACCATAAAAAGTACTGCTTTCCCTATTTATTAAGGTCTTTCCCTTTCCAAAGGGAAGACCTTACTGTATTTCTTATTTACACTTTCAAAATTTTTTTTCCGCGCCCAATATAAGAAAAGTGTCGCGACATATAATTTTGATACTTAGTACCTTTAGTCGGTCATACTTGGAGATGCCCTGACTGACCCTGTGAAACCGATCTATTTTAAGTAACGGAGTTATCTGCCCCGGACCGGAAAACCTTGTTTGCAGATTAACTCAAAAACTGTAACCGTTATAAAAATTCTGAAGAGTGGATATTGTTACCTCACTCCTGGTTATGATTTGTCACCCCAAAAAAAGTTTTTCGAAAAGTGTCACGGTTACGCAATTTTGAGTCGTGAATTGACAAAAACGTAAAAATTTCTATTTTTAGAACCGTTAGTCGTAGAACCTCAAAACTTTCATCATTCATTTTAGGTGACCTATGGTACATCCAAAAATATAAAGGTCAAGGTCATATCAACAAAAACAAAAAAGGTCATTTTCTAGGACAATGGGTTTTATCTTCAAGTCAATTTTTCAGCCCTTATTTGAAACATTTTTGTGCGGTTTTTTTTTGATATGATGTCCGCCAGGAGTTCTTCTAGTAGATTATACAAAAAAATTCCATGAAATTTTTTTAATTTTCAACGCGTCTTGATTTTTGTGAAAATTGTACCGATTCTTTGTACGCCCTATACGTATGACCTTGAATGACCTTTTATGATTAAATCATCTCAATATGACCACCAAGACCATTTTAAGTCATTTAAATATCATAATTATCAATATTAAGCAAATTTGAATTTTCCCCCCTCCCCCTTTTTACCCAAAAAATTCAAATTTAGCATTATTGGTTTTAAATGGTAAAAATGCTCTAACATACCTATTTTGGTCAAAATAAGTCTGAATCAACCATAAAAAGTACTGCTTTCCCTATTTATTAAGGTCTTTCCCTTTCCAAAGGGAAGACCTTACTGTATTTCTTATTTACACTTTCAAAATTTTTTTTCCGCGCCCAATATAAGAAAAGTGTCGCGACATATAATTTTGATACTTAGTACCTTTAGTCGGTCATACTTGGAGATGCCCTGACTGACCCTGTGAAACCGATCTATTTTAAGTAACGGAGTTATCTGCCCCGGACCGGAAAACCTTGTTTGCAGATTAACTCAAAAACTGTAACCGTTATAAAAATTCTGAAGAGTGGATATTGTTACCTCACTCCTGGTTATGATTTGTCACCCCAAAAAAAGTTTTTCGAAAAAGTGTCACGGTTACGCAATTTTGAGTCGTGAATTGACAAAAACGTAAAAATTTCTATTTTTAGAACCGTTAGTCGTAGAACCTCAAAACTTTCATCATTCATTTTAGGTGACCTATGGTACATCCAAAAATATAAAGGTCAAGGTCATATCAACAAAAACAAAAAAGGTCATTTTCTAGGACAATGGGTTTTATCTTCAAGTCAATTTTTCAGCCCTTATTTGAAACATTTTTGTGCGGTTTTTTTTTGATATGATGTCCGCCAGGAGTTCTTCTAGTAGATTATACAAAAAAATTCCATGAAATTTTTTAAATTTTCAACGCGTCTTGATTTTTGTGAAAATTGTACCGATTCTTTGTACGCCCTATACGTATGACCTTGAATGACCTTTTATGATTAAATCATCTCAATATGACCACCAAGACCATTTTAAGTCATTTAAATATCATAATTATCAATATTAAGCAAATTTGAATTTTCCCCCCTCCCCCTTTTTACCCAAAAAATTCAAATTTAGCATTATTGGTTTTAAATGGTAAAAATGCTCTAACATACCTATTTTGGTCAAAATAAGTCTGAATCAACCATAAAAAGTACTGCTTTCCCTATTTATTAAGGTCTTTCCCTTTCCAAAGGGAAGACCTTACTGTATTTCTTATTTACACTTTCAAAATTTTTTTTCCGCGCCCAATATAAGAAAAGTGTCGCGACATATAATTTTGATACTTAGTACCTTTAGTCGGTCATACTTGGAGATGCCCTGACTGACCCTGTGAAACCGATCTATTTTAAGTAACGGAGTTATCTGCCCCGGACCGGAAAACCTTGTTTGCAGATTAACTCAAAAACTGTAACCGTTATAAAAATTCTGAAGAGTGGATATTGTTACCTCACTCCTGGTTATGATTTGTCACCCCAAAAAAAGTTTTTCGAAAAGTGTCACGGTTACGCAATTTTGAGTCGTGAATTGACAAAAACGTAAAAATTTCTATTTTTAGAACCGTTAGTCGTAGAACCTCAAAACTTTCATCATTCATTTTAGGTGACCTATGGTACATCCAAAAATATAAAGGTCAAGGTCATATCAACAAAAACAAAAAAGGTCATTTTCTAGGACAATGGGTTTTATCTTCAAGTCAATTTTTCAGCCCTTATTTGAAACATTTTTGTGCGGTTTTTTTTTTATATGATGTCCGCCAGGAGTTCTTCTAGTAGATTATACAAAAAAATTCCATGAAATTTTTTTAATTTTCAACGCGTCTTGATTTTTGTGAAAATTGTACCGATTCTTTGTACGCCCTATACGTATGACCTTGAATGACCTTTTATGATTAAATCATCTCAATATGACCACCAAGACCATTTTAAGTCATTTAAATATCATAATTATCAATATTAAGCAAATTTGAATTTTCCCCCCTCCCCCTTTTTACCCAAAAAATTCAAATTTAGCATTATTGGTTTTAAATGGTAAAAATGCTCTAACATACCTATTTTGGTCAAAATAAGTCTGAATCAACCATAAAAAGTACTGCTTTCCCTATTTATTAAGGTCTTTCCCTTTCCAAAGGGAATACCTTACTGTATTTCTTATTTACACTTTCAAAATTTTTTTTCCGCGCCCAATATAAGAAAAGTGTCGCGACATATAATTTTGATACTTAGTACCTTTAGTCGGTCATACTTGGAGATGCCCTGACTGACCCTGTGAAACCGATCTATTTTAAGTAACTGAGTTATCTGCCCCGGACCGGAAAACCTTGTTTGCAGATTAACTCAAAAACTGTAACCGTTATAAAAATTCTGAAGAGTGGATATTGTTACCTCACTCCTGGTTATGATTTGTCACCCCAAAAAAAGTTTTTCGAAAAGTGTCACGGTTACGCAATTTTGAGTCGTGAATTGACAAAAACGTAAAAATTTCTATTTTTAGAACCGTTAGTCGTAGAACCTCAAAACTTTCATCATTCATTTTAGGTGACCTATGGTACATCCAAAAATATAAAGGTCAAGGTCATATCAACAAAAACAAAAAAGGTCATTTTCTAGGACAATGGGTTTTATCTTCAAGTCAATTTTTCAGCCCTTATTTGAAACATTTTTGTGCGGTTTTTTTTTGATATGATGTCCGCCAGGAGTTCTTCTAGTAGATTATACAAAAAAATTCCATGAAATTTTTTTAATTTTCAACGCGTCTTGATTTTTGTGAAAATTGTACCGATTCTTTGTACGCCCTATACGTATGACCTTGAATGACCTTTTATGATTAAATCATCTCAATATGACCACCAAGACCATTTTAAGTCATTTAAATATCATAATTATCAATATTAAGCAAATTTGAATTTTCCCCCCTCCCCCTTTTTACCCAAAAAATTCAAATTTAGCATTATTGGTTTTAAATGGTAAAAATGCTCTAACATACCTATTTTGGTCAAAATAAGTCTGAATCAACCATAAAAAGTACTGCTTTCCCTATTTATTAAGGTCTTTCCCTTTCCAAAGGGAAGACCTTACTGTATTTCTTATTTACACTTTCAAAATTTTTTTTCCGCGCCCAATATAAGAAAAGTGTCGCGACATATAATTTTGATACTTAGTACCTTTAGTCGGTCATACTTGGAGATGCCCTGACTGACCCTGTGAAACCGATCTATTTTAAGTAACGGAGTTATCTGCCCCGGACCGGAAAACCTTGTTTGCAGATTAACTCAAAAACTGTAACCGTTATAAAAATTCTGAAGAGTGGATATTGTTACCTCACTCCTGGTTATGATTTGTCACCCCAAAAAAAGTTTTTCGAAAAGTGTCACGGTTACGCAATTTTGAGTCGTGAATTGACAAAAACGTAAAAATTTCTATTTTTAGAACCGTTAGTCGTAGAACCTCAAAACTTTCATCATTCATTTTAGGTGACCTATGGTACATCCAAAAATATAAAGGTCAAGGTCATATCAACAAAAACAAAAAAGGTCATTTTCTAGGACAATGGGTTTTATCTTCAAGTCAATTTTTCAGCCCTTATTTGAAACATTTTTGTGCGGTTTTTTTTTGATATGATGTCCGCCAGGAGTTCTTCTAGTAGATTATACAAAAAAATTCCATGAAATTTTTTTAATTTTCAACGCGTCTTGATTTTTGTGAAAATTGTACCGATTCTTTGTACGCCCTATACGTATGACCTTGAATGACCTTTTATGATTAAATCATCTCAATATGACCACCAAGACCATTTTAAGTCATTTAAATATCATAATTATCAATATTAAGCAAATTTGAATTTTCCCCCCTCCCCCTTTTTACCCAAAAAATTCAAATTTAGCATTATTGGTTTTAAATGGTAAAAATGCTCTAACATACCTATTTTGGTCAAAATAAGTCTGAATCAACCATAAAAAGTACTGCTTTCCCTATTTATTAAGGTCTTTCCCTTTCCAAAGGGAAGACCTTACTGTATTTCTTATTTACACTTTCAAAATTTTTTTTCCGCGCCCAATATAAGAAAAGTGTCGCGACATATAATTTTGATACTTAGTACCTTTAGTCGGTCATACTTGGAGATGCCCTGACTGACCCTGTGAAACCGATCTATTTTAAGTAACGGAGTTATCTGCCCCGGACCGGAAAACCTTGTTTGCAGATTAACTCAAAAACTGTAACCGTTATAAAAATTCTGAAGAGTGGATATTGTTACCTCACTCCTGGTTATGATTTGTCACCCCAAAAAAAGTTTTTCGAAAAGTGTCACGGTTACGCAATTTTGAGTCGTGAATTGACAAAAACGTAAAAATTTCTATTTTTAGAACCGTTAGTCGTAGAACCTCAAAACTTTCATCATTCATTTTAGGTGACCTATGGTACATCCAAAAATATAAAGGTCAAGGTCATATCAACAAAAACAAAAAAGGTCATTTTCTAGGACAATGGGTTTTATCTTCAAGTCAATTTTTCAGCCCTTATTTGAAACATTTTTGTGCGGTTTTTTTTTGATATGATGTCCGCCAGGAGTTCTTCTAGTAGATTATACAAAAAAATTCCATGAAATTTTTTTAATTTTCAACGCGTCTTGATTTTTGTGAAAATTGTACCGATTCTTTGTACGCCCTATACGTATGACCTTGAATGACCTTTTATGATTAAATCATCTCAATATGACCACCAAGACCATTTTAAGTCATTTAAATATCATAATTATCAATATTAAGCAAATTTGAATTTTCCCCCCTCCCCCTTTTTACCCAAAAAATTCAAATTTAGCATTATTGGTTTTAAATGGTAAAAATGCTCTAACATACCTATTTTGGTCAAAATAAGTCTGAATCAACCATAAAAAGTACTGCTTTCCCTATTTATTAAGGTCTTTCCCTTTCCAAAGGGAAGACCTTACTGTATTTCTTATTTACACTTTCAAAATTTTTTTTCCGCGCCCAATATAAGAAAAGTGTCGCGACATATAATTTTGATACTTAGTACCTTTAGTCGGTCATACTTGGAGATGCCCTGACTGACCCTGTGAAACCGATCTATTTTAAGTAACGGAGTTATCTGCCCCGGACCGGAAAACCTTGTTTGCAGATTAACTCAAAAACTGTAACCGTTATAAAAATTCTGAAGAGTGGATATTGTTACCTCACTCCTGGTTATGATTTGTCACCCCAAAAAAAGTTTTTCGAAAAGTGTCACGGTTACGCAATTTTGAGTCGTGAATTGACAAAAACGTAAAAATTTCTATTTTTAGAACCGTTAGTCGTAGAACCTCAAAACTTTCATCATTCATTTTAGGTGACCTATGGTACATCCAAAAATATAAAGGTCAAGGTCATATCAACAAAAACAAAAAAGGTCATTTTCTAGGACAATGGGTTTTATCTTCAAGTCAATTTTTCAGCCCTTATTTGAAACATTTTTGTGCGGTTTTTTTTTGATATGATGTCCGCCAGGAGTTCTTCTAGTAGATTATACAAAAAAATTCCATGAAATTTTTTTAATTTTCAACGCGTCTTGATTTTTGTGAAAATTGTACCGATTCTTTGTACGCCCTATACGTATGACCTTGAATGACCTTTTATGATTAAATCATCTCAATATGACCACCAAGACCATTTTAAGTCATTTAAATATCATAATTATCAATATTAAGCAAATTTGAATTTTCCCCCCTCCCCCTTTTTACCCAAAAAATTCAAATTTAGCATTATTGGTTTTAAATGGTAAAAATGCTCTAACATACCTATTTTGGTCAAAATAAGTCTGAATCAACCATAAAAAGTACTGCTTTCCCTATTTATTAAGGTCTTTCCCTTTCCAAAGGGAAGACCTTACTGTATTTCTTATTTACACTTTCAAAATTTTTTTTCCGCGCCCAATATAAGAAAAGTGTCGCGACATATAATTTTGATACTTAGTACCTTTAGTCGGTCATACTTGGAGATGCCCTGACTGACCCTGTGAAACCGATCTATTTTAAGTAACGGAGTTATCTGCCCCGGACCGGAAAACCTTGTTTGCAGATTAACTCAAAAACTGTAACCGTTATAAAAATTCTGAAGAGTGGATATTGTTACCTCACTCCTGGTTATGATTTGTCACCCCAAAAAAAGTTTTTCGAAAAGTGTCACGGTTACGCAATTTTGAGTCGTGAATTGACAAAAACGTAAAAATTTCTATTTTTAGAACCGTTAGTCGTAGAACCTCAAAACTTTCATCATTCATTTTAGGTGACCTATGGTACATCCAAAAATATAAAGGTCAAGGTCATATCAACAAAAACAAAAAAGGTCATTTTCTAGGACAATGGGTTTTATCTTCAAGTCAATTTTTCAGCCCTTATTTGAAACATTTTTGTGCGGTTTTTTTTTGATATGATGTCCGCCAGGAGTTCTTCTAGTAGATTATACAAAAAAATTCCATGAAATTTTTTTAATTTTCAACGCGTCTTGATTTTTGTGAAAATTGTACCGATTCTTTGTACGCCCTATACGTATGACCTTGAATGACCTTTTATGATTAAATCATCTCAATATGACCACCAAGACCATTTTAAGTCATTTAAATATCATAATTATCAATATTAAGCAAATTTGAATTTTCCCCCCTCCCCCTTTTTACCCAAAAAATTCAAATTTAGCATTATTGGTTTTAAATGGTAAAAATGCTCTAACATACCTATTTTGGTCAAAATAAGTCTGAATCAACCATAAAAAGTACTGCTTTCCCTATTTATTAAGGTCTTTCCCTTTCCAAAGGGAAGACCTTACTGTATTTCTTATTTACACTTTCAAAATTTTTTTTCCGCGCCCAATATAAGAAAAGTGTCGCGACATATAATTTTGATACTTAGTACCTTTAGTCGGTCATACTTGGAGATGCCCTGACTGACCCTGTGAAACCGATCTATTTTAAGTAACGGAGTTATCTGCCCCGGACCGGAAAACCTTGTTTGCAGATTAACTCAAAAACTGTAACCGTTATAAAAATTCTGAAGAGTGGATATTGTTACCTCACTCCTGGTTATGATTTGTCACCCCAAAAAAAGTTTTTCGAAAAGTGTCACGGTTACGCAATTTTGAGTCGTGAATTGACAAAAACGTAAAAATTTCTATTTTTAGAACCGTTAGTCGTAGAACCTCAAAACTTTCATCATTCATTTTAGGTGACCTATGGTACATCCAAAAATATAAAGGTCAAGGTCATATCAACAAAAACAAAAAAGGTCATTTTCTAGGACAATGGGTTTTATCTTCAAGTCAATTTTTCAGCCCTTATTTGAAACATTTTTGTGCGGTTTTTTTTTGATATGATGTCCGCCAGGAGTTCTTCTAGTAGATTATACAAAAAAATTCCATGAAATTTTTTTAATTTTCAACGCGTCTTGATTTTTGTGAAAATTGTACCGATTCTTTGTACGCCCTATACGTATGACCTTGAATGACCTTTTATGATTAAATCATCTCAATATGACCACCAAGACCATTTTAAGTCATTTAAATATCATAATTATCAATATTAAGCAAATTTGAATTTTCCCCCCTCCCCCTTTTTACCCAAAAAATTCAAATTTAGCATTATTGGTTTTAAATGGTAAAAATGCTCTAACATACCTATTTTGGTCAAAATAAGTCTGAATCAACCATAAAAAGTACTGCTTTCCCTATTTATTAAGGTCTTTCCCTTTCCAAAGGGAAGACCTTACTGTATTTCTTATTTACACTTTCAAAATTTTTTTTCCGCGCCCAATATAAGAAAAGTGTCGCGACATATAATTTTGATACTTAGTACCTTTAGTCGGTCATACTTGGAGATGCCCTGACTGACCCTGTGAAACCGATCTATTTTAAGTAACGGAGTTATCTGCCCCGGACCGGAAAACCTTGTTTGCAGATTAACTCAAAAACTGTAACCGTTATAAAAATTCTGAAGAGTGGATATTGTTACCTCACTCCTGGTTATGATTTGTCACCCCAAAAAAAGTTTTTCGAAAAGTGTCACGGTTACGCAATTTTGAGTCGTGAATTGACAAAAACGTAAAAATTTCTATTTTGAGAACCGTTAGTCGTAGAACCTCAAAACTTTCATCATTCATTTTAGGTGACCTATGGTACATCCAAAAATATAAAGGTCAAGGTCATATCAACAAAAACAAAAAAGGTCATTTTCTAGGACAATGGGTTTTATCTTCAAGTCAATTTTTCAGCCCTTATTTGAAACATTTTTGTGCGGTTTTTTTTTGATATGATGTCCGCCAGGAGTTCTTCTAGTAGATTATACAAAAAAATTCCATGAAATTTTTTTAATTTTCAACGCGTCTTGATTTTTGTGAAAATTGTACCGATTCTTTGTACGCCCTATACGTATGACCTTGAATGACCTTTTATGATTAAATCATCTCAATATGACCACCAAGACCATTTTAAGTCATTTAAATATCATAATTATCAATATTAAGCAAATTTGAATTTTCCCCCCTCCCCCTTTTTACCCAAAAAATTCAAATTTAGCATTATTGGTTTTAAATGGTAAAAATGC
Source organism: Arcuatula senhousia (assembly GCA_963971305.1). NCBI lineage: Eukaryota > Metazoa > Mollusca > Bivalvia > Mytilida > Mytilidae > Arcuatula > Arcuatula senhousia. The sequence continues at coordinate 25,251 of CAXARO010000541.1, read as the reverse complement.
TCTAACATACCTATTTTGGTCAAAATAAGTCTGAATCAACCATAAAAAGTACTGCTTTCCCTATTTATTAAGGTCTTTCCCTTTCCAAAGGGAAGACCTTACTGTATTTCTTATTTACACTTTCAAAATTTTTTTTCCGCGCCCAATATAAGAAAAGTGTCGCGACATATAATTTTGATACTTAGTACCTTTAGTCGGTCATACTTGGAGATGCCCTGACTGACCCTGTGAAACCGATCTATTTTAAGTAACGGAGTTATCTGCCCCGGACCGGAAAACCTTGTTTGCAGATTAACTCAAAAACTGTAACCGTTATAAAAATTCTGAAGAGTGGATATTGTTACCTCACTCCTGGTTATGATTTGTCACCCCAAAAAAAGTTTTTCGAAAAGTGTCACGGTTACGCAATTTTGAGTCGTGAATTGACAAAAACGTAAAAATTTCTATTTTGAGAACCGTTAGTCGTAGAACCTCAAAACTTTCATCATTCATTTTAGGTGACCTATGGTACATCCAAAAATATAAAGGTCAAGGTCATATCAACAAAAACAAAAAAGGTCATTTTCTAGGACAATGGGTTTTATCTTCAAGTCAATTTTTCAGCCCTTATTTGAAACATTTTTGTGCGGTTTTTTTTTTATATGATGTCCGCCAGGAGTTCTTCTAGTAGATTATACAAAAAAATTCCATGAAATTTTTTTAATTTTCAACGCGTCTTGATTTTTGTGAAAATTGTACCGATTCTTTGTACGCCCTATACGTATGACCTTGAATGACCTTTTATGATTAAATCATCTCAATATGACCACCAAGACCATTTTAAGTCATTTAAATATCATAATTATCAATATTAAGCAAATTTGAATTTTCCCCCCTCCCCCTTTTTACCCAAAAAATTCAAATTTAGCATTATTGGTTTTAAATGGTAAAAATGCTCTAACATACCTATTTTGGTCAAAATAAGTCTGAATCAACCATAAAAAGTACTGCTTTCCCTATTTATTAAGGTCTTTCCCTTTCCAAAGGGAAGACCTTACTGTATTTCTTATTTACACTTTCAAAATTTTTTTTCCGCGCCCAATATAAGAAAAGTGTCGCGACATATAATTTTGATACTTAGTACCTTTAGTCGGTCATACTTGGAGATGCCCTGACTGACCCTGTGAAACCGATCTATTTTAAGTAACGGAGTTATCTGCCCCGGACCGGAAAACCTTGTTTGCAGATTAACTCAAAAACTGTAACCGTTATAAAAATTCTGAAGAGTGGATATTGTTACCTCACTCCTGGTTATGATTTGTCACCCCAAAAAAAGTTTTTCGAAAAGTGTCACGGTTACGCAATTTTGAGTCGTGAATTGACAAAAACGTAAAAATTTCTATTTTTAGAACCGTTAGTCGTAGAACCTCAAAACTTTCATCATTCATTTTAGGTGACCTATGGTACATCCAAAAATATAAAGGTCAAGGTCATATCAACAAAAACAAAAAAGGTCATTTTCTAGGACAATGGGTTTTATCTTCAAGTCAATTTTTCAGCCCTTATTTGAAACATTTTTGTGCGGTTTTTTTTTGATATGATGTCCGCCAGGAGTTCTTCTAGTAGATTATACAAAAAAATTCCATGAAATTTTTTTAATTTTCAACGCGTCTTGATTTTTGTGAAAATTGTACCGATTCTTTGTACGCCCTATACGTATGACCTTGAATGACCTTTTATGATTAAATCATCTCAATATGACCACCAAGACCATTTTAAGTCATTTAAATATCATAATTATCAATATTAAGCAAATTTGAATTTTCCCCCCTCCCCCTTTTTACCCAAAAAATTCAAATTTAGCATTATTGGTTTTAAATGGTAAAAATGCTCTAACATACCTATTTTGGTCAAAATAAGTCTGAATCAACCATAAAAAGTACTGCTTTCCCTATTTATTAAGGTCTTTCCCTTTCCAAAGGGAAGACCTTACTGTATTTCTTATTTACACTTTCAAAATTTTTTTTCCGCGCCCAATATAAGAAAAGTGTCGCGACATATAATTTTGATACTTAGTACCTTTAGTCGGTCATACTTGGAGATGCCCTGACTGACCCTGTGAAACCGATCTATTTTAAGTAACGGAGTTATCTGCCCCGGACCGGAAAACCTTGTTTGCAGATTAACTCAAAAACTGTAACCGTTATAAAAATTCTGAAGAGTGGATATTGTTACCTCACTCCTGGTTATGATTTGTCACCCCAAAAAAAGTTTTTCGAAAAGTGTCACGGTTACGCAATTTTGAGTCGTGAATTGACAAAAACGTAAAAATTTCTATTTTTAGAACCGTTAGTCGTAGAACCTCAAAACTTTCATCATTCATTTTAGGTGACCTATGGTACATCCAAAAATATAAAGGTCAAGGTCATATCAACAAAAACAAAAAAGGTCATTTTCTAGGACAATGGGTTTTATCTTCAAGTCAATTTTTCAGCCCTTATTTGAAACATTTTTGTGCGGTTTTTTTTTGATATGATGTCCGCCAGGAGTTCTTCTAGTAGATTATACAAAAAAATTCCATGAAATTTTTTTAATTTTCAACGCGTCTTGATTTTTGTGAAAATTGTACCGATTCTTTGTACGCCCTATACGTATGACCTTGAATGACCTTTTATGATTAAATCATCTCAATATGACCACCAAGACCATTTTAAGTCATTTAAATATCATAATTATCAATATTAAGCAAATTTGAATTTTCCCCCCTCCCCCTTTTTACCCAAAAAATTCAAATTTAGCATTATTGGTTTTAAATGGTAAAAATGCTCTAACATACCTATTTTGGTCAAAATAAGTCTGAATCAACCATAAAAAGTACTGCTTTCCCTATTTATTAAGGTCTTTCCCTTTCCAAAGGGAAGACCTTACTGTATTTCTTATTTACACTTTCAAAATTTTTTTTCCGCGCCCAATATAAGAAAAGTGTCGCGACATATAATTTTGATACTTAGTACCTTTAGTCGGTCATACTTGGAGATGCCCTGACTGACCCTGTGAAACCGATCTATTTTAAGTAACGGAGTTATCTGCCCCGGACCGGAAAACCTTGTTTGCAGATTAACTCAAAAACTGTAACCGTTATAAAAATTCTGAAGAGTGGATATTGTTACCTCACTCCTGGTTATGATTTGTCACCCCAAAAAAAGTTTTTCGAAAAGTGTCACGGTTACGCAATTTTGAGTCGTGAATTGACAAAAACGTAAAAATTTCTATTTTTAGAACCGTTAGTCGTAGAACCTCAAAACTTTCATCATTCATTTTAGGTGACCTATGGTACATCCAAAAATATAAAGGTCAAGGTCATATCAACAAAAACAAAAAAGGTCATTTTCTAGGACAATGGGTTTTATCTTCAAGTCAATTTTTCAGCCCTTATTTGAAACATTTTTGTGCGGTTTTTTTTTTATATGATGTCCGCCAGGAGTTCTTCTAGTAGATTATACAAAAAAATTCCATGAAATTTTTTTAATTTTCAACGCGTCTTGATTTTTGTGAAAATTGTACCGATTCTTTGTACGCCCTATACGTATGACCTTGAATGACCTTTTATGATTAAATCATCTCAATATGACCACCAAGACCATTTTAAGTCATTTAAATATCATAATTATCAATATTAAGCAAATTTGAATTTTCCCCCCTCCCCCTTTTTACCCAAAAAATTCAAATTTAGCATTATTGGTTTTAAATGGTAAAAATGCTCTAACATACCTATTTTGGTCAAAATAAGTCTGAATCAACCATAAAAAGTACTGCTTTCCCTATTTATTAAGGTCTTTCCCTTTCCAAAGGGAAGACCTTACTGTATTTCTTATTTACACTTTCAAAATTTTTTTTCCGCGCCCAATATAAGAAAAGTGTCGCGACATATAATTTTGATACTTAGTACCTTTAGTCGGTCATACTTGGAGATGCCCTGACTGACCCTGTGAAACCGATCTATTTTAAGTAACGGAGTTATCTGCCCCGGACCGGAAAACCTTGTTTGCAGATTAACTCAAAAACTGTAACCGTTATAAAAATTCTGAAGAGTGGATATTGTTACCTCACTCCTGGTTATGATTTGTCACCCCAAAAAAAGTTTTTCGAAAAGTGTCACGGTTACGCAATTTTGAGTCGTGAATTGACAAAAACGTAAAAATTTCTATTTTTAGAACCGTTAGTCGTAGAACCTCAAAACTTTCATCATTCATTTTAGGTGACCTATGGTACATCCAAAAATATAAAGGTCAAGGTCATATCAACAAAAACAAAAAAGGTCATTTTCTAGGACAATGGGTTTTATCTTCAAGTCAATTTTTCAGCCCTTATTTGAAACATTTTTGTGCGGTTTTTTTTTGATATGATGTCCGCCAGGAGTTCTTCTAGTAGATTATACAAAAAAATTCCATGAAATTTTTTTAATTTTCAACGCGTCTTGATTTTTGTGAAAATTGTACCGATTCTTTGTACGCCCTATACGTATGACCTTGAATGACCTTTTATGATTAAATCATCTCAATATGACCACCAAGACCATTTTCACGGGGTAGAATGTCTACGACTAAATCGGCACGGTACGAAGGGGACAAGAAAATTTGGGATGGTTTTTAGTAAAAACTCATGTAAACATCCGCTTCAGAATGAGGAAGGTAAGATAAAATTATAAATTTCTATAACTCCTGGTAGCTTTTCTTAACTGAAAGTATGCGCAAGCTGTACACATTGTTGTCTAGTTTTAAGGATTGAAAGAGCTTTTTGTTTATGTTTTATAAATTTGGTGTGAAACTGGTTCAATCACATGCAACACGAGCATTTTTGTGTCACTTCAATCTATAAAAGACTCAAAAACAGGTTAAAAGATATCCTTGATGTATTTTACGAATTGTACATGCATTGGCAATGCAAATATTGTCTTAAAAAGCAGCCAAACAACAAAATGATAGACCCCTTGATTAAATAATTACAGTACAAGCCAATCCTTGCATGGTAAAAACAGGAACAAGAACATTTAAAATGGCAGAAAGTAACAATACATGCAGTGTATTCAGTTTAATTTATTGTACATGTATATGCCTAAAGATACTTTATTCAACAATCCATATAACATTTTTAATTTAGGGTTTAATTAATGATACACAATTGAAAGATGAGATAGCTAAGTAATTATTTGTGAATCCAACAGCATATCAGGTTATGTTATATGAACGCCTTCACACATATACTTTAAGAAGTTAAAAATTGTTAGTTTTTTACCCGTACAGTAGTAAATAATGAGAAGTGGGATGTGTACCAGACTCAGCTCACAAAACAAGTGGTAATTTAGAAAAAAATCAATGACAAAATACGCCAGCAGTAACATTGTACATTTTTTTTTTATTTATGGATTTTATACCCCAAACCCCCACGACGTCTTGTCAGAGGAAATTGAATTAGATTTTTCTTCTGTTTTTCCGTACTTGCGAAAGTGGTTAAGCATAGCAATTCTTATGACCCGACCACGTATATGAATCGGATATATAGTTTTCCGTTTTTCCATCCGCTCATTCTTCCGTAACATTTTGGTAAAGTTCTTGGTTAAGTCACATTACTTTAGTTCTAGATATTTAAGGTCAATGAAATTTCAATATTGCAGCTATAGATATGTCTTAGGTAGCACTACACCAACTGCTAGAAATTAGTTCTTTATGACATTTATTTTAAGTATGAATGACTTTGGTTAAGTTCTTGGTTAAAGTTCGTATCTCAAACACAATACAAGTTAGGGTCAATAATATTCTACAAAAATGTTGCTCTGGTAGCTCTACTTCACCTCTTAGAAATTAGGTCACTGTGACTTATATTTTAAGCATGAGAACTTTTGTTCGTGCTTTTGTTGAGCTCTAGATTCCGGATACTACATGTTGGGGTGGGGGTCAATGAACTTTCTATACTAGATAACCTTGCCCGTCTGTATGTCTGTGACACTCTTTGTTAAGGTCAATATCTCAAATACTAAATGCTTGTGGTTAATGATATTTCACCATTAGATGTGACTTGATTATCACCTACCACCGTTTAAAAATTTCGGTTTAACTGTCTCTCGAGAGTTGTGTCTACAAAAGATATTCTATTAAGCAAAATGAATAAAGTTGATAAAAACAAAACTCATTTAAGTTCTGTTCGATCAAAATGGCCTACCGGTATTACATACCCCTCAAAATTTCTTCAAAATCCTTTGTTTGGTCTCAGCTGGTGATTGTGTCAACTTAAGTTTGACGGGCGCACAAACGGACGGACAAAAAACATTACTAGGTTCCTTAAAAAAGTTTGTAGCATTGCGGCGAGGGACAGTCTAGCAAGTGATTGTTTTGTGTGGTATATAATTCCTAGCTTGCTTGATGTGATTGATATTGATGTGCTATAACCATTGTATCATTTGTAAAATAAAATATTTATTTAAGTATTGCATATTTGTTAATAGTAAGTGAATCTTCTCTTGACTTACGCAAAGCTTTTGACTCTGCTTGGAGAGAAGCTTTATTGTATAAAATGACACTAAATCATTGTCATAAAATATTTTATAATAAGTGTCCTTTGTATATGAGAACAAACTTTGTTAAATCAAGAGATATGATCTCCTATAATACTAGATCAAATGAATTTAATTTTTATGTACCATCAGTAAATGGACAATCAGCAAATACATTTTACTATAATGCCATCAAAGATTGGAATTGTCTCCCTTCAGACATCAAACTTGAACATCAAGAGCTCACATGCATTTAAAGATAAGGTCAAAGTATTTTTATTTGAAAAAATGAAGGAGACATTTTTGGATGATTTTTACAGATAAATTTTTGTATCAAATTTTCCATAAATTTCCTTAATTTATTTTAATTTTTAATTATCTGGTAATCCAGATTATCTTTATTATTGCACTACCTAAGTTTTTGAGCCGGTTGTTTTTTCATTTTATTTTTTAACCTATAAGTTATTTTTGCTAGTTGAGGACCCCGTTGGAAATAAGCTTTCAAGCTTTCACGGGATATCCTCGGTTAAATATCAACTTTGGGTCAGAAATTGATTTTAACACAACCTACTTTATATTACTTTTAAATGTGTAATGATAAATATTATGTATTAAAGGGTATGTTATTAATATCACATATACATATTGGCTATATTATTATAATTATAAATGTATATCTATGTCAGATGTTTATGTAATTGTATATGTTGATATTTAATCAAAATAAATTTATCTATCTATCTATCTATAAAATGATAAACTATGGTATTGGAACAAAAACCACTAATATCATCAAAAGCATGTATTCTAATACGTCCTCTGCTATTAAACTCAATAACAGTTGTACAGAGTACTTTAAAGTAGATAGAGGCGTGAAACAGGGAGATTCGCTGAGCCTACCTTATTTAATGTATATATAAACGATATAAGTGATTTATTTAGTACTTGTGAAACTATGCCTTTAGCTTTAGACGAATCCAAACTTGGAAGTCTTTTATTTGCCGACGATGTAGTTCTTCTTTCTGAATCAGAAAAGGGCTTACAGAAAAGCTTGAACAAGTTAGCCATTTATTGCGAAAAGTGGCAACTTTCCGTGAACTGCAAGAAAACGAAATCAATGATTATTAGTAATAACATAATTATCCAAAACTTAAATATATACTATAATAAGACTAAAATAGAGCAGGTTACATAATTTAAATTCTTAGGAATTTTTATATCATCAAATAGGAACCTTACTCAGTCGGCAAAATATCTAGCACAAAAAGCTTACAAAGTTTTGTTTTCAATCAAAGCAGGAACGAACCACCTAAATCAGGTTCCTGTAAATCTTGCATGTCACCTTTTTGATTCATTAGTGAGGCCAATATTGACCTACAATAGTGAAATTTGGTATATGGATATTTATAAATCATTTTATAACTCTTCCAGGCGGGCATCTTTAAGTAATTCTAAAGCCGATTTACTGTCTTTTTTAGATAAATCTATAGTAGATAAAGTACATACTAAGTTTTGTAAATATACTCTAGGTGTGAAAAAATGTACCAGTAATATAGCATCTAGATCTGAAATGGGAAGATACCCGGTGGATAGCTTCATTAAGACACAATCTTTATTGTATGAAGATAGATTAAATAATCCAAATATAAATCCAATACTAAAAGAGTGTTATAGTATTTCTAAAGAATTAGACTCCAATGGCATTTATACTTGGTATAGCTATATAAAACATATTAGAAAATCATACAATCTACCACAGTCTGAATTTAAGAAAAATACAGACAATAAAAAGAAATATTATAAAGAGGAACTTGAAAATAGTTATAATAATATATTTTGGGACATGATTGAAAACTTGGACCAAAATAGCAAGCTACAAACTTTTAAACAAATAAAAAATAATTATAATTTAGAACCATATTTGTTAACAAACAATACTGAATACAGAAAATTAATATGTAAATTACGGTTAAGTGACCACCAGTTAGCTATAGAAAGAAGCAGAGGTACCAATGGGGTATCCGAATGTCAAAAGTCCGAAAGGGCAGAGACTAAACCAGTAAACACAAACAAGAACGGGACAAAAACAGACAACACGTAAAACATGGAAACACAAAACAACTGAATATCAATCAACAACGCGAACTCCAGTCGAAACAAGAGTGAACTCAGGTGCTCCGGAAGAGTAAGCAGTTCCTGCTTGCTATAGCACACCCGTCGCGTTGCCAATAGTCCATTCAGCGTGTCAAATCCAGTAAAGGAAGACAAAACAACACACTATGACAAACCAACATCTGCACTCATCTGAGAGATCGAAATCCCATATTTGTCTATAAGTGCATGATGTCTTCCGTAAAATTTCTTGAGTGAAGACAGCAACCGAGGAGCAACATAACCCTGTGTGAGCAATTTTTGCGTCAGACGTGTCGCTCTGCTAAGGAAATCGATGTAAGTCCCGCACGCTCTGGAGTAACGAATCAATTGAGATACGTAAACTCCATAAGCTGGAGCTGACGGAATATTGCTACACAAGAAGGGGAAGTTGACGATTGGAAAGTTGAAGTCATCACGTTTGTCATAGAGCCTTGTTGAAAGTCTTCCTTGAGAGTCAATTTCGAGATGTAGATCTAAATATGAAGCAGACTTCCTAGAATCCGTCGTGTCCTTTATCTCAAGCTCCTGTGGATATATGAGATGGAGAAAGTCACCAAATCGAGAATTGTTTAGTGAAAGGACATCATCAATATAACGGAACGTGAGGTTGAAAGAGAGAGCTAGTCTACGGTCTTTTTTGTCTAGAAGAGATTGCAAGAAGTCTGCTTCATATGAATGAAGAAACAAATCAGCAAGCAAAGGTGCACAATTAGTGCCCATTGGAATCCCTATTGTTTGCTGAAAAACACGTCCACCAAACTGAACAAATATGTTGTCAATAAGAAAGTTGAGCATGTCGATTATTTGGTCTTCTGTAAATTTGTTCTGGGAGATATAAGAAAATACAAAGAGAAGATAGAATTTCCAAAACTTGCAATGCGATTGAAGATGAGAGTCACTTTCTTTTTAGTTGTAAAATTAACGAAAATTGCAGGAAAATATATTTCGATAAAATTAATATTGATTCTTCTTCACAAAACGATATAAAGCTAAATTTAATCTTAAACCCCAATAATAGTCTAGAAGTGAAATTTCTGGGATCCTTTTTAAAACAGTCAATCACACTGAGGACAGGAGACACTTAAGTTTCATTGTACATGCTATTATTATTTGTTGTATTTTTGTCAATCTATTGTTTGTAGCCTTTGGCCCTTCATTGGGCGTAACTTGTGCTAATAAAAATTTGATTTGATTTGTAAAATAAAGGTATTAGTTTGTACATTCGACTTTGAATGTGTGCTGGATTTGTCTTAAGTTAAAAGGAAGTATTAAAGTATGCTTTCCGTGTTTTGTCTTTTCTCGAGCTCATGGACACTCCAAATTTGGTTATTTTATTATTACCTTTATTTACATTAATTAGAACTTGTTTCGGAGTTTCAAATAAATTGAGAAGGTACCGTAATATGTATTAGCCATGCATAATTATCTTAGCAATGTTTGTGCCGTTCCAAATCTTCTTAACTTGTATTTTCTATATAAAGCCTTTATTCTTGCGCCAAAAGAAACTATGCAGATAAACATTTGAATGAATAAAACATGTTACAGGTACAACATAACATAAAAATGCTCAGCTTTTGAAGATATTGTCCAAAAATGTCTCGATATGCATCAATTTTTGACGCATGGACGGCTTTTGAATCAGCTTCACACTTAAACCATTAATTAAATTTAAAAACGGTTTGGCCTAATATCAATAACAAACCACTACGTTGAGCATGGGCATTTTGATTTTGATATATGATTTGAAATATACGCAGAACATTTTGAAAACTTTGATAAAGATATTTTCTGCCATTCATTTCGTTCTTACACTGCCATGCCGGAACATTTTTTGCCGTAGACATTCTACCCCGTGATTTTAAGTCATTTAAATATCATAATTATCAATATTAAGCAAATTTGAATTTTCCCCCCTCCCCCTTTTTACCCAAAAAATTCAAATTTAGCATTATTGGTTTTAAATGGTAAAAATGCTCTAACATACCTATTTTGGTCAAAATAAGTCTGAATCAACCATAAAAAGTACTGCTTTCCCTATTTATTAAGGTCTTTCCCTTTCCAAAGGGAAGACCTTACTGTATTTCTTATTTACACTTTCAAAATTTTTTTTCCGCGCCCAATATAAGAAAAGTGTCGCGACATATAATTTTGATACTTAGTACCTTTAGTCGGTCATACTTGGAGATGCCCTGACTGACCCTGTGAAACCGATCTATTTTAAGTAACGGAGTTATCTGCCCCGGACCGGAAAACCTTGTTTGCAGATTAACTCAAAAACTGTAACCGTTATAAAAATTCTGAAGAGTGGATATTGTTACCTCACTCCTGGTTATGATTTGTCACCCCAAAAAAAGTTTTTCGAAAAGTGTCACGGTTACGCAATTTTGAGTCGTGAATTGACAAAAACGTAAAAATTTCTATTTTTAGAACCGTTAGTCGTAGAACCTCAAAACTTTCATCATTCATTTTAGGTGACCTATGGTACATCCAAAAATATAAAGGTCAAGGTCATATCAACAAAAACAAAAAAGGTCATTTTCTAGGACAATGGGTTTTATCTTCAAGTCAATTTTTCAGCCCTTATTTGAAACATTTTTGTGCGGTTTTTTTTTGATATGATGTCCGCCAGGAGTTCTTCTAGTAGATTATACAAAAAAATTCCATGAAATTTTTTTAATTTTCAACGCGTCTTGATTTTTGTGAAAATTGTACCGATTCTTTGTACGCCCTATACGTATGACCTTGAATGACCTTTTATGATTAAATCATCTCAATATGACCACCAAGACCATTTTAAGTCATTTAAATATCATAATTATCAATATTAAGCAAATTTGAATTTTCCCCCCTCCCCCTTTTTACCCAAAAAATTCAAATTTAGCATTATTGGTTTTAAATGGTAAAAATGCTCTAACATACCTATTTTGGTCAAAATAAGTCTGAATCAACCATAAAAAGTACTGCTTTCCCTATTTATTAAGGTCTTTCCCTTTCCAAAGGGAAGACCTTACTGTATTTCTTATTTACACTTTCAAAATTTTTTTTCCGCGCCCAATATAAGAAAAGTGTCGCGACATATAATTTTGATACTTAGTACCTTTAGTCGGTCATACTTGGAGATGCCCTGACTGACCCTGTGAAACCGATCTATTTTAAGTAACGGAGTTATCTGCCCCGGACCGGAAAACCTTGTTTGCAGATTAACTCAAAAACTGTAACCGTTATAAAAATTCTGAAGAGTGGATATTGTTACCTCACTCCTGGTTATGATTTGTCACCCCAAAAAAAGTTTTTCGAAAAGTGTCACGGTTACGCAATTTTGAGTCGTGAATTGACAAAAACGTAAAAATTTCTATTTTTAGAACCGTTAGTCGTAGAACCTCAAAACTTTCATCATTCATTTTAGGTGACCTATGGTACATCCAAAAATATAAAGGTCAAGGTCATATCAACAAAAACAAAAAAAAAAATCATTTTCTTATTTTTTGCAGGAAATTTTCAGTCGCTTTTTAGCAAGACGTGCGGAAGACAATGCACGCCTTTTAATGCTAAATCAAGTTTTATCTCTTTTAATTCCCAAAATTTGATACTAAACCATCATTGAATAACAGAAGCAATTAATTGCACTAAATAAAGATTCTTAGATACATCTTTAAACAGTATATTATATTTTTAATAAGGACTATATTATTGGACAACGAAAACAGAGGACCGATAAACTGCGACCGAAACTGTCCAAAAATATTGATTGTTTTAAAGGTTAAGATATATATAACTGCTTCATGCTTATTTTTGTCTGGTCTAAAGTTATATCGAAACTTTACATAGTTTAAATATGACCAACTATGATGGAGTTATGGTACTTGCCACGGTGGCCAAAAACACATTGTTACTAATGTTTAATTTAATATTCTTGTTCCAATTCTTATTTAACAACACTTAGACTTAAAAAAAATGAATGGTTTCGCCATTTCTGAACAGATTTGGCTGAAATTTGGAGGACTGCTAGAACTACTTCAAACACAAGCACAGCTCACCCTGGGAGCTCGTACCTATCCAAGTTTTTGATTTATGCCCCCGCGGGCCTTTTTTAAATTAAATGTTGTGTGCAGATAAACTGCTACATCTTTCGATCGGGCTGAAATTTTGAACAGCTGCTTAGGTTGCTGAGTTCTCGCTTTTTAGCTAAAGATCATGTCTGAATATGGTCCCATTTTGAAGTTACGCCCCTTTGCAGTTTTCACTAAAGAATCGTTATTTTAGCCAAAATTAAAGTTTTCCGATCCAAGAGAATTGGGCTGGGCTCTCTTTGTTTTTGAAAAAAAATGTTCTTTTTTAAAATTTAGAAATGTCAAAAAACGTAAATTGACTCCTTTTTGTACTTTTGCCAAATTAACCGGAAGTGCCAAAATGCTGTCAAATATGGCCCAAATCCTAGCCAAATATTTGGACCAAAGGTCCTTTTTTAAAAAAAATCCCTTCCGTTTCTGACTTTTTCAAAATTTAAATGTTCTGCATACCCGTAAAATGCAAAAAATCCTGACTTATTTCTTGTGATTTTCCTATAGAAACGTGTTTCCTGATTTTAAAGTTGAATGAAATCACTGAAATCCACTTTAATTACCAAGAATAATCAAAGTTCAACACAATTTTAACTGTTATGAATGTCGGTCAAGTCTCTGACAACAAATGTCATAATTTCCTATAGGCATGCAGGTGCTTCCAAATTATGAAGTAACTCAGATGCGACGACCATGTATTCCATAATATAGTAAACTGATGTGAATGAAATAAAATAGATGTGTATCGTTCAAAATTCCCTCCTCGACTGAGATTTAAAAAAATAGAGTCGTAGTTTTATTTAAATATGACGTAGAGCGCGCGACACCATAGTAACCTATAAATAACAGTGTCGCAATAAATTTATTATTTTTCTTCTTTTCTGCCATCAATATACGAAAAGTGCCGCGACATATCTTTTCAATACTTGGTACCATTAATTGGTCATACGTGTACTCGTCTTGACCGACCCTGTGAAACTGATCTATTTTTAGTAACGGAGTTATCTGCCCGTAACCCAAAAACCTTGTTTGCAGATTAACTCGAAAACTGTAACCGTTATCAAAAATCTGAAGTGGGGAAAATGTTGCTAGACTCCTGTTCATGATTTGTCACGCAAAAAAAATAATTTCGATCAACTTCCTGGTTACGCGTTTTTGACTCGAAAAGTGTTGCGACACGTCATTTTTTTTCTCAAAAACGGTTAGTCTTAGAGACTTGGGACCTTCACCAATCATTCTAGCTGACATATGTTACATCCAAAAATGTCAAGGTCAAAGGTCAAATCTCAAGGTCAGAGGTCATGGCACACCTTGTTTGCAGTATAGCTCAAAAACCATACAAAATTGAAGCAGACATGTAATGGGAAAAATACTCGTCTCATTTAGACCTTTATTTGATATATAGGGTCGAACACTGTACGACAAACCGTTTTCGAGTTATGGCCCTTAACGCGTTTCGGCTTATCCGTTTTTGGCTTATAACTTTTAAACCGTCAGAGATAATATAGTAAACATATGGGTTTTTTGTGACCGTCACTATAGGTCCTTCAATTTTAGACCAAAGTCGAATGGTTACAGGCAGCCATTTTCAAAATGGCTGACACCGTAAACAGTTTTTATGAAATAACATTTAAACCATACAAAATTGAAGCGGACAATACATGGGAAAAATGTTCGCCATGTCGAAATCTACAAAAAATGCTTCAGGTGCTAAAGCGTAAAACTTGTCGTTTTTGAGTTATCGCCCTTGATTCATATTTTTAAAATGATTTTTTGTTTATAACTTTCTAACCATAAAAGACGGTGAATGAAACATATGGTTTATTTGAAAGAGAATTGAATTACCTACAATTTGAACCCAAACAGTACATGATTCGGTTGATTGGTTTCAAAATGGCGGCTAAAACAAGTTTCGCGAAGCGCGTTTTTTGCCAATAACTTGAAAACCATAACAGATAGTATAGTAAACATGTATACTGAAATGAATCAGTATGCAAAGAACTACAATTTTAGTTCAAGGTCAAAGGTCATGGGTCAAGGTCATTCCCTAGCAACAAGGTAACATTAATGGAAAGTCCATAGCAACCATATGTATTCTTAACCAACATTACCTTCTGAGTTTAGAAGACAGTTTTTATAACCGTGTGACCTTCTGTCAATAGCAACCGACAAAATGTCCTTAGCAACCATCCTTTTTCTGACACTAGGCCCCTAAATCTTTATTCTGGAACCTATTTGATAACTATTGGTAACCTCATATCGAAAACGAAATGACTCATTTGTCTAAAGTTCTTGTATTGGACACCATAATGCTAACATGCTAAAGCGACAGAGAGACAAGAGACAGGGAAAGACCTCTCATTTGTTCTCTGAACAAATGGCATTTTAATTTTGTTATTACCTTTATTCTATAATTTCAAGACTTTCTTCTGTCCATCTGTCCTTTGTTTCTTTGCTAAATTTAGAAAGAAGCAAGGTGTACCAAAGGGGTAATCAAATATCATTATTTCGAAAAGACAAAATCGGTAGACAAAAAACACACATCACAACGAAACAAACCACACAACAACAACAAAACAAAACTAGAGGCTCCCAGGAGCCTGAATCGCTCACCTGATATCTTATGCTAAAGCCTCTTATCAAGTGTGCAGCATGGTCTACATGTACTTGGTAAGTAACATTAAAGAAACTAGTTAGGATAGAAAACATTTTAAAGATCAAGAATACAAAGTTAAAAGGCTTTCCATTTGAAAAAAGAGTTAAAATTGAAAACAGTTAAAGGGGGATAACGCTTAAAAGAATGATTTGACAATTTTGGCCTTCATATAATTTTTGTAGCTCTCAATAAGCTGAACAATTTTGCAATGCAATGCAACTTTTCCTCTAGCTCTTACAGTTTTCAAGATCAAGTCCAAAAACTGTGAAAATATAGTCAATTTTGACGATTAAGGGGAAATAACTCCTATATGGAGTCGTCCCACAACAATTGAACTTTGACTCAATGAAGAGTTTTGTAGAGCTTTCGATACTGAAGAAGAAGGGTTGCTTCGGATGTTCTCTATCTCATACTTTTTGAGCTATAAGCTAAAAACTATGGTCTTACCCCCTGTTCTACTTTTAGAAACAGCGGCCATGTTGTTTGGTTGACGTTCTCAAATTTCACAAACTTGGTAGAGGACATCCTAAAAATCAAGTGTATAAAATTTCAAAGCAATCCTATCAGTGGTTTTTAAAAATCAGTTAAAATTGATAGAAAAATCAGTTAAAGGGGGATAACTCTTAAACGGTTGATCTGACAATTTTGGCCCTGAAATAATTTTTGTAGCTGTCAATAAGCTGAACAATTTTGCAATGCTAAATTTTCCTTTAGCACTTACAGTTTTCAAGATAAAGTCCAAAAACTGAAAAGGTCAATTTTGACGATTAAGGGGAAATAACTCCTATTTAAGGAGTCGTCCCACAACTTTGACTCAATAGAGTGTTTTGTAGAGCTTTTGATACCGAAGAAAGAGGGTTGCTTCAGATTTTCTCTATCTCTTATATACTTTTTGAGCTATAAGCTAAAAACTATGGTCTGACCCCCTGTTCTATTTTTAGTAAAAGCGGCCATGTTGGTAGGTTGGCATTCACTTATTTCACAAACTTGGTAGAGGACATCCTAAAGATCAATTGTACAAAGTTTCAAAGCAATCCCATCAGTAGTTTTAGAGAAGAAGATGTTTGAAGAAAAGTGAACGGACGGACGACGGACGCTAAACGATGACAATAGCTCACATGACCCTTCGAGTCAGGTGAGCTAAAAACCGCACACACATAACAAAAAAATCGCATTCAGCAATGCAACTTGAAGTCGAAACGAGAGTAACCTGAGGTGCCCCGGAAGAGTAATCAGTTCCCACTTGCTATAGCACACCCGTCACTTTGCCAAAGATCGATCTAGTGTTGGTCAAATCCAGAACGAATGACATTACAAAACTCTATGTCAAACCAACATATGTGCTCATCTGAAAGATAGAAATTAATCTCGTATTTGTCCACAAGCACATGATGTCTTCCGTAAAATTTCTTGAGTGATGACAACAACCTGGGAGCAACGTACCCCTGTGTCAACAATTTGCTTGTCAGCCGTGTAGCTCTATCAAGGAAGTCGTTATACTCCCTACATGCTCTGGAATAACGAATCAATTGTGATACGCAAACTCCATATGCTGGATCGGATGGAATGTTGCCACACAGAAAGGGAAAGTTGGCGATTATGAAAGATAAAGTCGTCACGTTTGTCAAAGAGCTTTGTAAAAAGCCTTCCTAGTGTGTCAATTTCGAGAAATAAATCCAAATATGAAGTGGACCTCCTAGAATCTGTAGTGTCTTTTATATCAAGTTCCTTTGGATATATCAGATGTGAATAATGGTAGTCACCAAATCGAGAATTGTTATAAGAAAGGACATCGTCAATATAACGAAATGTTAGATTGAAGGATAAAGCAAGTCTGCTGTCCTTTTTGTCTAGAAGTGATTGTAAGAAGTCCGCTTCATATGAATGAATAAACAGATGGGCAAGCAATGGTTCACAATTTGTGCCCATTTGGATACCTATTGACTGCTGAAAACAAGTCTACCAAACTGTATACATATGTTGTAGATAAGAAAGTTGAGCATTTCTATTATTTGTTCTTCTGTAAATTTGTTTTTATGCCCCATCTACGAAAGTAGAGGGGCATATAGTTTTCGGGTCCGTTCGTTCATCCGTCCGTTTGTCCGCCCCAAATCCCCATATTTCCAAATTCCCACGTATGGTAGGTGCACTTAGTGATGCAAAGCACAATGCATGCTTCAGAAGCTGGATATGGCCTATATTTTCCGCATGAATGACCATTTACAGAAGAATGGTTAAAGTCTATTCCCACTTACTGACAAGTGTCACATCAACCATATTAGTATGGTAGGTGCACCTTTTGATGCAAAGCACAATGCATGCTTCAAATGCTGGATATGGCCTTTATTTTCCGCATGAATGACCACTTACAGAAGAATGGTTTAAGTCCATTTCCACTTACTGACATGTGCCGCATCATCTATATCGGTATGGTGGGTGCACCTAGTGACGCAAAGCACAATGTAGGCTTCAGATGCTGGCTGTGACCTATATTTTCCGCATGAAAGACTACTTATAGAAGAAGATAGTCCATAAAATTATACACTTGGAACAACCTCATGGTTTAGTGATTGCGGAAAAAATAAATGTTGCAAGATGGGGGACATATTCTTGTTCTTACTAGACTCTTGGATGACGAAATAAGTCTTACCAAATATTTTTAAGGAAAAAAACACACCACCCCTGCAAGTTAAATGGCCGGTCCCTTAGAGCGAGGCCACATTGACCAGGATTCCAGGTTATTAGAAGCGACTCGAGTTATCATCGAAGTTCTCGTTGCTGAGTCCAGAAAATGATGCTCGTTGATGTGTGCAAAACTTTATGCTCGTTTACTTGTACAGTTATGTTTGCTCGTTTATGTTGGTTTTGTTGTGTTGTGTTCATAATTTTGCTTAAAAGAAGACATAATATTAACATTAGTATAAAAGCAAGAAAAACAATGGGGAGAATAATTTTAGTCGATATATGATATTGACCGATGTGAAGCTAGCCCGCAATCCATTGTCACGCAATTCTCTCATCCTGCAATTGTTATCCTGTAATTTCATTTGTGTTGCGTTATTCAATGCACTGAGTTTAGAAGGGTTGAATTGATATAATTTTGAATAGTAATATACCAATGGTATAACAAAACATATTTAATTGTGCAAATAATGTAAAAATAATATAAACATATTTAAAATATTAATAAAAACTCTTTATATATATATTAAGTAGCAAGTTTTATTGAAAATTTAATTTATTAATATCCGATAAAAGATTATTCTACCTAATATCTAATTTCAAAGGGAGATAATTTAAAAAGTGTACCGCTTTTAGGATTCTAACTGAAAAGTATTAGTTCTTAATATGTAAGTAAATATATATATAAAACATGTTCGAAGGCGAGCAAAACTGTCCGTCCGTCGGTCCGTATTTCGAGCTTCAACACTTGTTTAATTTAAATCAGTTGAAAACAAAATTTACACAGATTATGTATGCGAAAAGATGCATTGATATTGATATAATTATTGTTTCCTATTTAATATTGAGGGAGGATAGGAGGGTATGATGCCGAAGTCCCGCAAAATAAACGTATTTTATTTGAAAATATTTCAAAAGGGAATTGGACACAAGTAAAAAGTACTTATGAAGTCCGCTCTCAATTACAGTACAATACAATAATAATATGTTTAAACATGCACGTGTAGAAATATGTTTTAGAAGAAATTAAGTAAAAAAAGATCGCGTCTGATTAATGATTACGGGCAATCGAAAAAGAAGTGAA
Organism: Arcuatula senhousia; assembly: GCA_963971305.1. NCBI lineage: Eukaryota > Metazoa > Mollusca > Bivalvia > Mytilida > Mytilidae > Arcuatula > Arcuatula senhousia. The sequence goes on along the minus strand of CAXARO010000541.1, from coordinate 6,085 downwards.
GTAAAGTTTCTTGTTGGTGCCCACATCTGCATGATGGATCTTGTATGATGCCTACTCTACTGAGGTCATAGTTAAGGAAGGTCGCGCCACATCTCATTTGTGTCAATATAAGGGGGGTAGGAGGGGTCTGATCCCGGAATCCCGATACTGAAAATCCCGAAATCCCGAGTTTAAACAACTAATTTCCCGAGTCTCCATATAATGTTGTCCCGGAATCCCGAAATTTATTTGTCCAAATCCCGCAATCCCGAGCTAAAATATCGCTAATCCCTGTGTCCCGAAAAAGGTCCTACACCCCCCCCCCCCTCATATATAATATTTAACTTTCTCGGCCCATAAGATAGAAGTTTAAGGGAACAATGGTTTTGGATCTGATTTCTTAAGGCTTTTTTGAATTGAGAAATGGTAGGTATGTTTCTGACAGCGGGTTCTAATTGGTTCCATAATCTAATAGTCGAAGGAACAAAAGATTGTGTAGTTAGGGTTACATGTAATCTACAGAAAGGGAAACAAGATCGTTAACTTTCTATTTCTTAGTGGATAGTCTAATAAGCTACCAATATTCGGCGGAGTTAATCTACAGAGGAACGGGGGAGCAAGATTGTTAACCATGGTATACATCATCTGTAATTTTCTCCGATCGCCTCTGGCTTAAATTAGAGTTTCCCAACCTAGCTCTCTATAAATTTGTTCAATGCTAGTAAATATAGGCGCACCCGTAACTATTCTGGCTGCTTCTATTTGCACACTATCAAGTTTGTTCGAGTACACTATACCACAGTTATCCCAAAGGTCGCAGGAATATTTTAAAATTGGTCTTATATAAACAATATAAAGTTTTTCTAATGTAGATCTTGACACCTTGTATTTAAGTTTACGCAAGACATTAACATGCTTCTTTGCGCTAGCTATCAAGGTATCTATATGCTTGTGCCATTTACCATCGTGATTAAGAGTGACCCCTAAATGCTTATGATGTGTGACATTTGGAATTCTTTGGCCGTTTAAAGCAAAGTTCAGATCGGGATCATCAACATTGGAGACTAATAAAACCTCTGTTTTATTAGGATTAAAACTCATAAGCCACTTTTTCGACCATAAGTCTAGTTCATTTAAATCGTGTTCGATAACAGACTGTATCTGATCAATCCAAATGAGGTATCATCAGCAAACAATCTTGTGAGTGAGGTGAGTTTATCAGAAATGTCATTTATATAAATAAAACAAGAAATCCCGGATTCCCGTGAAAATAAATTTGTGATTCCCGCATCCCGAAAAATGAAAATGGCTAAATCCCGTTCCCGTTATGGGTTTCCCGAATTCCCGTTGAAATTTTGAAATAAATGGGCCCGGTAAATGGGCTTTCCGGCTGTCCCGCAAAAGGTCCTACCGACCCTCAATATTGAAAATGACTATATATATGTGTATGCCCGCGCTACGACATGTCTGGGGGAGGCATTAAGTTTTACTTGTGAGTAGTATAATGGGCCACTATAGAACACTTTGCACCCAATGACCCCGAGTTCATTTCCCATAGACTCCTATGTTAAATCTTTTTGGGTTATCTTGGCGACACCTGTCACCTCCAAACCTCTAGCAGTAAAGTCGTGTGCAGTCATGCGGAACGATGATTTCTAATCTTTAACCCTAACCCTAATCTCTTTTTCTAGCCCTAACCCTAACTCTAACTCTCTTCTAACTCTACCGCTTTACCCTTACCCTAACCCTTAGCCCTAACCCTAACCCCTAATTCTTCTAACTCTACCGCTTTACCTTTACCCTAACCCTTAGCCCTAGCCCTAGCCCTAATCCTAACACTTACTCTCTTCTGTTCTATTTTTAACCCTAACCCCTACCCCTAACCTACCCCGAAGACTTGCACCTAACCCTTAACCCCTTTGTTTTTTTTTATATTTCGCCCTTTATGGGCTCTTGTCTCAGACCTTTCCCCTAGCACCTTTTCCTTTGTAAGTTTCGCCCTTTATGGGCTCTGTTTTCATGGTGTCTCTTTTCATCCTTGGATTGCTCTTTATGGGCTCTCCTGACTATCCATAACCCTTAGCCCTAACCTCAACCCTAACCACTTTGTTTTGTACGTTTCGCCCTTTATCGGCCTTGTATGTTGTCTCCTTTCTTCCTTGGACTCTTGTTTTGCCCTTTATGACTCAATCCCTGATGTCTTTTTTCGTCCTTGGACTATTGTTTTGACCCTTATGGGCTCTCCTGACCCTACCCCTACCCCCCTTTTTTTCTTTTTATTTTGCTCTTTTTGCTAATTTTGCTAATTTTGCTCTTTTTACTTATTCCATTGCTCTTTTTTCTCATTTTGTTGTTCATTCTGATCTCTTTGCTCATTTTGTTGCTCTTTTTTCTCCGGTATGACTACTTTGTTTTTGTCTTTTTCTCTGGACGTTGAGATTGATTAATCCAGTTCGGTAGTTTTGTTATTACCTTTATTTGCTCATTTCCTTGCTCTTTTTGCTCATTTTGCTCTTTTCCTTGCTCATTTTGCTCATTTTGTTGCTATTTTTGCTCATTTCCTTGCTCTTTTTGCTCATTTAGCTCTTTTCCTTGCTCATTTTGCTCATTTCCCTGCTCATTTTACTCATTGTCTTGCTCCTCCTCCTCCTCCTCCTCCTCCTCCTCCTCCTCCTCCTGCTGCTGCTGCTCCTCCTATTGCTCCCCTCCTCCTCCTCCTCCTGCTCCTCCTTTGTTTTTAATTTGTTTCGCCCCAATGGGCTCATTTTGATTTGTTTTTGTTCATTGTAAGTTCTTTGTTTTACACTATCAATAAAAACTCGGGAGTTAAGGTACAACTTTTATTTACATTCTATATTTGAGTTACATATATATTCATTAACAATACCCATAGGGTCTAGTGGTTAAATCGTTCATGATCACTCTTTTGTCAAACACGATTCTATAGTCATTCTTTTGAGTGACGGTTAGGAGCTTCTGTTGACTTCTCTGGATTTTGTAGTTATCTTCCACGGTCCTAATATCGCTTCTATTGATGGTTACCATCTCTTTGACGGTGTCGTAATTAATTTTCAAAGCGTTCTTATAGTTCAATGTTATTCCACGGACTTTGCACATGGTTCTGTTTCCTCCTTTCTCAGGGATGGCCAACTTATAAGCGTAGTTCTTCGGTCCGCCGGTGACAAACTCTCTGATGGTGTTCCCTGGTTTTTATCGGTTAAGTCTCCAAGATAGTCTCCCAACTCTGGTTTCCATTGACCTGGTGCCGATGTAAATACGATGGAGTCGGTATCACAGTAGAGTGCTCTTTGACCCAAATTCTCCAGGTAGGTATACAGTTTTAGTCTGGCCTGGGCGGTAGTGTAGGCGGCTATGACAACGTTTGTTTTCTTTGAGGTTTCAATGAATTCTTCTTTATATTTCCATCTTAATTCTACCATTTCATCGTTGACGAATTGGATTCCGGTAACTTCAATCTTATCGCTGGTCAACTTGTCAAAATATTCCTTGGCTTCCGTGATGTAGGATGTTTGTTGCATGTTGTTTCTTTGTCCGAATTTTCCCCAAAAGCTGTTCAACATCAACTTAGCTAAAGATCGCATTCCAGGATTCTTCTATATTTTGTTATAGTCTAGCTGTATTCCTTCCTTCTCCCGATAGTCTTTGATATAGGTTTGCTTGTCCTCCTCTGTTTGACACCATTCCGGCCATCCGCTAGCCTCTTGCTTCATTTTCAGAAAGGTGTTGATGTAGTCGGTGAAGAGTCCTCCAGATTTCTTTTCGGGGTCGTATTGTTCTACGTCTTCGAAATGCCATACTTCATACATGTTGATAATGGAGTACCCCTTTTCCAACGCCTTCTTCAATTCATCCGTTACCCATGTTCCAGTGATGGCTCTTTCCTCTATGTTATGATCACAAGGTTCTTGTTGGTAGGTTTCCGTACAGGTTCGACACAGTGGGAACATCAGCTTGTTGTTAATCTTGGCTGGTAAAACGGGGATGTAAAGGTTTTTAGGTGGAAGTACTTTACATTTGATCAATCCTTCGTATTCATGGATGCTTCCAAAGTTTTCGGTAATGATGATCGGATGTCCTTTCGGTACTTTTCCAGTCTTGTTGACAAATGGATAGAGTGATGTCACGTCATAGTAGTTGACGATTTCCTCCTTGGCTTCTTTATATAAAGTAAAGGCCTCTGTTCTTCCTCCGTAAAAGGCTTCTCGGGGTTCTAAGGCTGAGATCATCTCTAGGGAGTTGATAAACTTGCACATTGTTACATTGGTCTTTAGTTCTCTCTCAAAATCACATTCCCACTTTTCTACGTAAGTGTATCCCTCTTGCTGTATATAATTCTTCTTCTCTTGAGTTCTTTGATATAGATCGTACATGGACATGTTGTTGACCGCATTGGTGGTCTTTTCCGCGTAACATCTAGGACACCCATGCCAGTAACAGCCGTGAAATTCATACACGGTTCCATTGTAGTATCCATCTACTCTGTAAGGTCCAATCTGTTTCTCTCCTCCGTTTTGTGCATGCTGAATTCGTTTGTTTTCTGTTACAGACACGTACTTTATCCATTTCATGGCTTTCATAGAGTGTTTATGCTCTGGTCGATAGCCTAATGCAGGGATCAATCCAATGGTGTCTGGTCGTAGAAACTTGGATCGAAAGACAAGGTTGCATGCAGAGGCTTTAGTAATATTCTCTTGGAACGGATCGATACGGGTGCCTTTTAAGGTGTCCATGAACAACTGTCGGAAGGTTAAACAGGCTTTTCGCAGGATGTCTACGTCCGTGATGCAATACTTCAGGAGTTCTTCTTGGAAGTCAAAGGGCTGGTGTCTATTGTTTTCGTACCATTTCATGAATGTTTCTCGATCTTCTGCTTTCATTTCGTCGGGGTTGTAATATCGGATGTCAGGCAAGGTCTCTAACCGGGCATTCTGGTTTTCCTTTCTGTTAAACAAGTGTGGGAAATATCCTTTATGGAGTTCTTCGAATCCAAACATTTTCGGGAGTTTAGCTAAGGCTGTGGGTAGAAAGTTAAGGGAATCGATCATCCTTATTCCACAGATTGGAATCATCACTGCCATGTTCTTGGTACCGTTAGGAATTATCTGGGGCTGAACTCCGTGATGGAAAAGGTATTGTAGGACTGGAATCGAGTCGTATCCTTTAAAGTTGTGGCAAATCACAGTGGCAAAGTTGTTGTCTCCGGAAAATAACCAGCTGCAAAAGTCGTTGTTTGTGTTAGGGCCTCTAAAGATGAGTTGGTTTGGTCCACAGTTCTCACAAGTGCTCTCTCCGGTTACTTCTTTCTCCATACAGCTGGTACAGACTTTATGGACCACGCATAGGTTGGGTCGATGTTCCATGGCTCCACAGGTACTGGCTTTGCAATGTTCACAGATTCCATTGAAATCTGGTTTGTATCCATCTTTGCACTCTTTGAGGTCATCCTGGGTGCATTCAAAATCGAAAAAGATGTAAGTTTGCTCCTCGTTAGGGGGAACGTATACGGGCATCATGTAACACTGGTGGCCTGGTTCGCAGTATTCTTCACAGGACGGGCAGTACACTTCGCCACATTCGTGCTCTGTTTCTCTTATCATCGGGTTGATTGTTTGGCCACATTCTTTACACTTGTAATACGTGTTACACGTCGAGTTTCCATGTTCGGTCTCTTCTAAATGAAGTTGATAACACTCTGTTCCTCTAAAGTTCCTGTTACATTCGTTACAGTGTATCCAATCGTCTTCACAAGGCTCGTGGATCTTCTTACAAAGGATGCAAGGGTTGTTACAGGCATGTCTTTCCTTGGTATTATACCCCTTTTTACATGTCTGACAAAAGTAGTTTCTGGTCAGGAATCCTGTTATTGTAGTGATGACATCATAATGGTGGTCATGATGGTAAAGGTAAATCTTCTTGTCCGCTTCTGCCCCTTCGTAGATAATGCCATTGAAGTAGTCCTTAGAAACGACGGTAATCTGATATTCTCGAAGTATTGCCTGGAATTGTTTAAGTTCCTCGATACCGCATGGTCCTTTTGGTACGTTGGCTCTCTCATGGAGTTGCTCCGCTAATTCCTGTTGAATAT
>CAXARO010000540.1:0-102217 GCA_963971305.1 Arcuatula senhousia | reverse complement strand
GGTAAGAGACGATGCACACGAGGGAAAGGGAAAGGAAAAGGAAAAAGGTCAAAGAAAAGACAGGAAGAGGAGCAGGAAGATAATGAACACTGTGGAATTTGTAGTAAAGGTTATGTTGAAGGAGAACAATGGATTTCTTGTGACATTTGTGAAGGGTGGTATCACCGTCAATGTGTGAACTTGGAAGATGATACGGCCTGGGAAGAAATACAGAAGGAAGAGGCACAATTTACTTGCCCGATGTGCATGTAAATTTACTACAGTATGTTTTTTCTATACATATATTTTTTTTTTGAATAACATATTACATTTTATTAAGAGCAAAAAGGCATTTTAAAAAAATATACATTTTGTGCCTGTAATTTTTTACTTGAACAAAGTGTACAGTATCAATTGTTTAAAGTATTTTTTTAAATACAGTACCCTTTATCATGTTTATTGTAATCTTTTTTATGTCAAGTTGAACTTTTACACATCTGAATTTCTTTTCTTTTAAGTTTCTTTTTTCCCATATCAATATATTTAGGAAAATAAATCAATTATCATACAAAAACAGGTGCCCATAGCTTTTATCAGGAACATTAAATAAACACTTGTTTTAAAATGTTCCTGCTTTTATAAAAAGAAAACATGATTGTATTAAGATAATCAGTGATGATGGATCCAGGATGTCTGAAAAAAGGGGACATTTACAGACTTAGACTGGGTTTGTTCCAGTTCAGTGATTTCCTATATAAATGAAGCAACCAATTTTTTTTTCAAAAGCGCCCCCCCCCCCTTTATGATAATTATCAAATTTTACATGTCATTTGAAAAAAAAAGGATAAATACAGTGAACCTGTCTGAACCAAATCCATTTGGGACTGAAGGAATTGTTCCATATAGACAGGGGTTTGGTTTATACAGATTATAAATGTAATGGCATAGTTTAAACTGGACTTTGAATTCATTTTGGTTTAGACAGGGTTAGGGTTTTCGGTTTATTCAGGTTTCACTGTACATATATGTGCTTGTTAGGACCTCTGGGTTTTTGATGATGATCTCAATAGCTTTTTTTTTCTAGTTTATACTACTTCTTTCAAATTAACCAACATGACTAAACAACTTACTTTCTGATTACTTTCTTTCAGTTGAGCTGCCTCCCTGTCACCTCCAGTGTTGGATTTCCTTGAAATCACAGTCTGCCCAAGAATAACTGAGTTCAAAGAGTTACAATAGCCAAGGTATGTAGGGTTGGTGTTAGCACCATTGTGTAGAGTCCTTTGCTGGCAGAAAACATTTTCTATAACATCACTGTTCAATCTTGAGGGAATGATCGAACCATGGGTCTTTTTAAAGTGTTCTTTACACAATTCCTCGAACCCTAGAATGCTGGACACAATGTCCTCTCTTGTTTGATGCGATATCAGACAGCGTTCTTTGTTCTTGATGTTCATGTTTGTTTTAATTTCATTTTCCCAACTGATAAAAAAATTCATTGCTTCATGGTTTTGTTTTAGTCTATCATCTTCTGAAAATGTTATTGGCCTCCTATCTCTGAAGTTTCGAATTAGTATGCTTGTATTTTCTAAAAGTTGAATTGTAGCATCAAGTTTATTCTGGTCATTTTTTAAACTCATTTTGAACTCCTTCATTAAATGAAGCATTTCATCATTTAAAACATCCTCTGCTAAATAGTTCCTCATCTTTAATTCAGACGTTAAGTAAAAATGTTCTTGCGTTAATTTGTGGTGAATAGGAAATGGATGAGATGAAATGTCCCAAGTATATGCTTCACGAAAATGTCTCCACTCAATATATAGATTTTGTAAATGTAAATGTCTTTTACATCCAGGATCAGTGCCACTCTTCAAAATATTATTGCGAATCTTTTTTATAACATGGGAGATATCCATAATAAATGATATTTTTTCATCTCCAAATTTGTAAATGTTGTTAAATGAACATGTTTTAGGGTCGCAGGATTTAAAATCTGGAACAAGAAGCTTAAAAAGGTCCCTGTTACTTTGTGCACCATCAGTACTTATGTAGTCTATGCTAAATCCAAAATTTATCAACATTTTAACAGCCTTCCATAGTAACAGATAGAGTTCATGTCCAGAAGCATTATGGGATGGGAAATGTGCAAAGGGAAACCTGAAACCTGTATATCCAAGAAAAACAAATTGGAGCACATGAGTTGCTAAAGTACGTTCATTTTTATTTGTTTTCATTTTTTCCAGCACAAGAGCTTCTGGACATATGTCCGTAAAGCCAATCAGTTCAATTTCACCATTTATTTTTCTAAATTGTAAATCAGGCTGGATAGACATTTCATCTATAATTAGCCCGCCTCGATATCCCTCAGGTGGTAAGCATTTCAGTTTTGCCTCGTTACTCATCCAATGAAGTGACTCTTTATTAATTCCAGCATTTTGATGTACAATGTTTTTAAACCGCTGTAACTGTTTTTCAGAAGGCAATATCAAGAAATTACTGGATCTTAAATCAGAGTACCCTCTAGGGCAGCGACACCATAAAGTTAAACACAAACGAATAATGTCCTTAGGCCATCTTCTACCATTTGGGTTTCTTTCCAAAGCCATTTTTTGAGAATTTAAAAATAATTTCATTTTTTCACCACATTCAGGGAATATTTTATTTAAGATTATTGTCATATCAGTATTATCATTATGGGAAAGTTCAACGTGTTCAACAGGGTTTTCCTGTTCAGATGTCTTACATATAGGTACATTTGCATATGTAACCTTTGGATTAATTTCATTCTCAGCACCTGATTGTTCATTTGACATTTCTTTATGATTTTCAGCTTTTGGAATAGGTAATTGTAAAGTAACATCTGACTTTCCAAGAAATATACAGTCTTTACATGTTGATTTAACATTTTGTGAACTCTTGAAAGGGAGAACTTGGCAGCAAGATCTAGCCTTAAATCTTATGAAATTTGAATTTTCATCATCTATTTTGGAAACATTTTCAGTGATAAATTCATATTTTGACTTTGTGTCATCAATAACAGTAGTACCTTTACAATAAATCAAACTCCTGATTAATGGAAAAATACTTAAAAAATTGTATTTTTCACCAACATTTAAATATTTCAAGTCACACTTTTTACCCATTACAAGTAGTTTCCAGCTATAATCCTCATTCAGTGTGATTTCAAGAATCGTTTTGACACCATTAATAACTTCGCCTGTCAAAAACCCAATAGTATAACTGGTGAGGGTTTTTTTCATTATGAAAAAATCATTGGGTATAGTTTTGGACAAATTTTCAAATGTAATTGTACATTCAGATTCGGATTGAGTTTTGATATCGGAGGAAATTTTCCATGTTAATCCATAATATCTTTGAGTTGTTTTAGTCCAGTCATCCAGACATCTGCCCTTTTTCACTTTGCATTTTGTAAAGAGTTTTCTGAGTGAGTGAGTTGGTGTTTTACGCCCGTGCAACGCTATATAGGTTATTTACAGGCGATGAACATGAAAAGGATGATAAAATGAACATGAAATGATGATGATGATAAATGAAATATGGGGTGGGGTGGGACACAAAGGACCGGTAAATTTTGAAGAACCACAGGAAAAGGGGAGAGGTGGGTAGGGGCGGAAAATTTAGCCTATGTGGTGCACTACTGGGCGGTCCACAAAGGGGTCTTTTACGTGCATGAAGCGTGGCACTCTCCACACACGTTGGCCCACTATGGTCGGCGGTCAGGGTTTCCGTATTATAGACCTGACAACCCCCGCGGACGAGGGCTACCCTATTCAGCCACCTAGGGTACACACTTGGTTGCTCTGTGGGCTGAGCACTGACCCGACGTCAGAATCCCAAGACCCTTAGTCGCCTTTTACGACAAGCTAGGCTCTGCTGCGGGCCTATTCGCCACCCGGGCCCCGCACGGGACGTAAAGAGTTTTCCAATCAAATTTCCAATTGCTGTGCTTGATGTTTTAAAATGAATTTTTTTCTTAATTTGATTCAAATCAACAAATTCATCGCAACTACCTTCATCTAAATTTAAAAACAACCAATTTAACAGAGAACTTTGTGATATTTCACTCATTATGTGACTCTTTGCTTCCAAAATGGGTTGGAAAATAGTTTTCTGTTTTTATATTTTTGCGCCAAGGAAAATCCGCGAAGATACTCGAGATTCTCTATATTGTACGTAGGCCGCATTTCCATTCGGAAGAAATCGATTTTCACAGGTGGCGCTGCGATACCTGCTTCCGTTCTTTCAACTCGAATGGCGTTCAAACTATAGAAATTATCGTACAAATGTTGTCATTTACGCCGGTAATGTTGCTTATAGTGACTTTAAATGACTATTTTCAGAAAGAATAATGTATTTGGAGTTAGCCGATGTACAGTTTGGTAAGTACAAAGTTATTTTTAATTAGAAAATTGAGCAGAATTCCTATGTGGTACCCCAATGTAAACAAAGTAGAGTGACTTACCTTCGCTTCGCTTCCCAAATGGGGCTCCAAATGGGGTCCTGTCCACAAGTACCTGTGATCCTGAACTTCATGGTAAAGTTCAGGATCAAAAGACTTTGTAACAGGAGGGGTTTACGGGGTAGTTTTTAATGAATGTAGATCAGTCTTGTTTTATTTGTGTAGTTACTCTTTAGTTTTTAAAGACGTAAATTCAACCAAGACGACCAAACCATGATGAACCAGACAACCATTTTGTCAACCTTGACTCGAAAATCTATGAACAGATACCAAGTTTCATGATGCATTTGCCAAGTGACTCTTTTTAGGTTACATACTAAGTTTCATTCGTATACCATGTATACCTCCTTTGAGTATTGAGTTCGTTCACAGGACCTGCGTCTCTGCCAACGTAAGTAATACAAAATAAAGTTTTGATAATTTAATCAGTAATATTTACAGAAGTTTCTAATGCAAACATCGAGATTCTTTAAATTATATAAAAGTCCCAATTTAGATTTAAATTGGTATGTGGCATTTCCCAGTCATAAAACTTATAACTTTCAAATTGAAAAGGTTACTACCTAACTTTTATTTTACAAAATTAATCTTATCAACGGACTTGAAACCTAACATTTTAGTTTTTAATTAGCCTAAAACAATGCCTATCTTTTAGAAAAGTTTATTTTATTTCAAATATTTAAGACAAGATGGGCAGAGCAGTTTCCGTAAAAATTGGAAAGACTCTCCTTAAAAATTACAAAGATGCCCCATTGTATCGGTAGGCTCGCTGTATATAAATACAGACACTAACAGGCACTTAAGCACCCTACCTTGAGTAGTCTGTGAGACTGTGGCTCTTGTAATGGAAAAGGCGCCTTAATGAAGAATTCACGGGATTATATACTAAGATAGTTGTTGATTTGCTAAAAATAGTAGGCTCAATCAAAAATACTTTAACAAAAATTAAGCCAATTAAAATAAAGTTAATAAAGCATCTATGAAAAAGAGGCTTTGAAAAGTAACGTAAGTTGCTCTCATAAAATTCAAAGAAAAAGTCCGAGCGATCCGATAAACTCGGTTTACAATACTAAATTTAACAGAACCTTGTGGTTACTGGTTTACGAAAACTTATTTACTTGCGGAACCAGTAGAAATCATGGGAAAACATGGAAGCTTTGCAAGGAGCTCAAACTAAATTACTATTCTCAAAATATGAGAGAAATTATATTTAAAAACAGGTAAAGACCAGAAAATATAGATTGAACTGAATATATAAACTGAAATCTGCCACATTCCCCCCACCTTAAAACCAAGTACACATTGGTTTTAAAGTTGTATAAAATTATAAAAACGAACAATTATATATATATATATATATTTAAAATCTCTGGTTGTATATCATATACTAAAAAAACTCTAACACAGTTTTCGACGTTTCGGCCAACCGGCCTTCTTCATGAAGAAGGCCGGTTGGCCGAAACGTCGAAAACTGTGTTAGAGTATATATATATATATAACTTAAAGTCCAAAGTTTTTCATTGGTGTGGCGATGAATTCAAATTCTCCGTCATCCCTCATTCGCATCTCCACATCTACATCTCTCAGAATGGTCTCCCCAATTTGAATAACATACTGACTATCTGCAAGTACATTTACCTCTTCCTCAACAACTTCTTCAATAACTTCAGTTCTTAAAGTTGTTGGAGGTAAAACTCCACCAGGCGAAACATATCTTTGATTTTGAATCTCCCTACTTCCAATATCTGCCGCTTTCCTATTAGCAAACAACTCCTGGTACTTATGTACCCTCACTAGGTGGCGCTTTAAATTGGAACGTTCCTGGAAGTGCTCTTGGCAAGCAACGCACGGAAACACCTTCACCATTGGCTTATGAGCCTTCCTCCAGTGTCGTTGGTAGTGGTGAAGTGTACGAAATGACTTTGTCACCAGGCATCCAGAGACCTGACACACAAACCCTGGAGCAAATACTGGACGTTCCATTCTGAAAAATATGTAAGGTGTGAGTCACATATGAAAATCAAATCCTATTTCACCCACTATATGAAGTGAATTTACAATAAAATCGACCAATTTGTTTGTTGGTATATACATGTAATTGCAGTGATGTATTTTATATATGTGTAACATGTAATAATAAAAATATAATAAGACTGTTTAGGCAGTATAAGTTTCATGTCAACTTTATAACATAAATCCTGTTACTTCTTATACAATGTATGTGTATTTGAAAATAACAACCTTTTCAACAGGTCTCAAAAGGACTTACTTCCATCATTCAAATAATTACTAAACGGCTGTCTTTTCATAGACTAAAGAAGATCATGCGTAGATCAATAAAACTCAAATTATACTGTATTATCACAGAGGTCTAATCACACAATATACATGAGGTTTTTATATGCATCTCAGTGTCAATAAAATAAAACAAAATTATCTTTTCTCATATGACTCAGTAGTTTGCATATATTTTCAATAAAACTTGAGCCACATATATTAGAATAAATAATAATGTACCTTAGCAGAAGATATTCTTACCACACTAAACCGTGAAATTTAAATAATTTATTCCCCAATTTAGAAATTACATAAGAAACATTACATATATATATAAAAAACAAAAAAACAATAATATATACAAAATATATACATTAAGGGGAATATTTCAACGGTTTACGAACTGCTCTACCACACCTGGTCTTTTTGGGAGAGGGGGTTTTAATTGGAGATGAGTAAATTTCTGTGTTAACATATTCTTCATCAACTTCTGTTTCATCTCCATAATCTATTGGACCTATCTCTGTATCTGATCTGTCATTGACTTCATTTTCTATTACAGTGAGATCATGATTTTGTCCAGACCAGATTTGAGGAATTGTCCCTAGATATGGTTTCAGATGATCAACATGAACATTGATGACCTTACTAGTTGGTGTTTCTTGAATAGAATATGTAACATCAGTAAGTTTGTTCATGACTTTATATGGCCCTAGCCAACCTAAACCTAATTTCAAGTTTGCTGTTGGAGGATACCATCTCCAAACGAAATCATTTATTTCAAAAACTCTTTGTTTTAGGCCCCTATCATAGTTAAATTTCTGTCTTTTAGCAGCTTTTTGTAGGTTATCTCTTGCAAAGTTAAATGTAACTTCAAGGGTATGATTTAGCCACTGAACATATTCAACTGGGCACTCAATTTCATTTGAATTTGGATTTCCTGCTATTAAATCAAGAGGAAAGGTCATCTCCCTGCCGAACATCATTTTGAAAGGTGAAACTCCTGTACTATCGTTTTCACTAGACCTAAACGCCATTAGTAAATAAGGCAAATGATCGTCCCAATCATTCCTTTGTTTATTCACAAAAGATTTTAACATAGTTTGTAGAGTTTTATTGAATCTTTCAACTAAACCATCACTTTGTGGTCTGTATGGATTTGTTCTAGTCTTTTCAACTCCTAACTTTAAGCAAACATTTTGAAATAAATCTGATTCGAATTCTCTTCCTTGATCAGAATGTAATTGTTTAGGCATACCAAATCTACAGAAAAATTCTGTTACAAGTTTATCAGCGACTGTTAAAGCATTATGGTTAGGGACAGCATAAGCTTCACACCATTTGGTGAAATAGTCACACAAAACTATAATATATTCATTTCCATCATTTGTTACAGGGCACGGACCTACGATGTCAACACCTACTCTATCAAGAGGAAACCCTACTTTAGATTGTTGAAGTGGAAATCAACCTAACCCAGGGCCAGGTTTAACTTTTGCACAGACTGAACAACTTTTAATCCATGAAGAAATATCTGAAGTCATACAGGGCCAATAAAAACGCTTTTTAACTGAACTAATTGTTTTATCTCTTCCTAAATGACCAGAAATTCTACTATCATGAAGATTTCTCATAATTTCATTTCTTAATTCACTTGGTGCTATCAGAACTAAACATTCATCTTTCCTTAGGTATAAAATGTTATCTTTAACTTCTAAAAGTTCCCAAAGACTCCATAAATTTTTAACTTCATATGAGCAATCAGAAACTATTTCTTTATTGGGTTTAGCCTGAAATTGATCTTTAAATGTGATAATCTTTTTAATATTCAAATCTTTTTCCTGCCAAGATTTTATTTCTTCATTTGTCCATGTCTTTAACCAGTTTGGATTTTCAACTTCAGTATTTTTAGAAGGGTTTATTTCAACTTCTGTATCAGAGCTTACTGTTTCATCATGACTATCATTGGCTATAGAAAAAACATTTTCTGTATAACTTTTACTTCATCATCACATTGAGGACAACTTTGTCTTTTACACAGACGGTATGGTTTCCTGGAAAGGGCATCTGCATTTAAAGGGAAAGTTCACCAAAAAATGAAAATTTGTCATATGATTTCTAATGCATTATCTAATCATGCTATATGATTTAAACTTTTATATTCAATTTAATAAGCTGAAAAATATGGAATTTTATTTTTTATCTTTTGGTTTCTGTCATTTTAAAATACACAAAACATCTGAATACCACAAAGTCTCCTTTTGACAGCAACCCACCATTTACCTAATTATTGAATTGCCAATATATATAATATTTTTATGTGCATCTATGTTTAGGCATTTTAAATAAGTGGTAGAAAATCCTCATTTAAATTAACTAAATTAAGTTATTCTATGTCTATAATTAGTAATAATGAATTTTTAGTATAAAAATCAATTTAAATAAGTCATTCTAATTATTTAAGTCATGTTGTGTTGTAATCATCTTGCATATAAATCACACTATTGTTTTAAATGCTAGAATGAAAATAAAATGATCTAGTACATTAAATTTTGTTTCTGAATGTTTGTATATTAGGTTTTGACACCTGTAGGTATTGATAATTAGAATTTCCTGTTTATTTCGCCCCAAGTCAGCTGTGACTAATTACATTTATGTTTACCTAACCATTACACAGGTACCTGCTGAGAGACAATGACAATAAATTCACATTAATTAACACTTTTAGCAAACCCAGTGGGGGATTAGAAAAAGGACCTGTATTTTACATAATTATACCCCCACTCGTAAGAGAGGGGGCTATATTGCAATCACCTTGTCCGTCCGTCCGTCTGTCCGTCTGTCCGTCCGGTACAATATCTCGGCTTCTATTGAAGGGATTGATTTCAAATTTGGTAGACAGCTTAAGCATGATGCAATGTACATTTCCTCCACTTTTCAGGTCAGTCCATGATCTACTTCCTGTTTTCCGAGCCGACTTAGACTATTTTAAGGGTAAAAAATGGGAAATTTTTCGTAACAGTTTTCTCAGCTTCTACTGAAGGGATTGATTTTAAATTTGGTATACAGGTTCAGCATGATGAGTTGTACCGTGCCTCCCTTTTTCAGGTCAGTCGGTCATATACTTCCTGTTTTCCGAGCCGACTTAGACTATTTTAAGGGTAAAAAATGGGAAATTTTTCGTAACAGTTTTCTCAGCTTCTACTGAAGGGATTGATTTTAAATTTGGTATACAGGTTCAGCATGATGAGTTGTACCGTGCCTCCCCTTTTCAGGTCAGTCGGTCATATACTTCCTGTTTTTCGAGCCGACTTCGACTATTTTAAGGGTCAAAAATGGGAAATTTTTCGTAACAGTTTTCTCAGCTTCTACTGAAGGGATTGATTTTAAATTTGGTATACAGGTTCAGCATGATGAGTTGTACTGTGCCTCCCCTTTTCAGGTCAGTCGGTCATATACTTCCTGTTTTTCGAGCCGACTTAGACTATTTTAAGGGTCAAAAATGGAAACATTTTCATAACAGATTTCTTAGCTTCTACTGAAGGGATTGATTTATAATTTGGTACACAGATTCTGCATGATGAGTTGTACCGTGCCTCCCCTTTTCAGGTCACTTGGTCATCTACTTCCTGTTTTCCGAGCCAACTTAGACTATTTTAAGGGTAAAAAATGGAAACATTTTCGTAACAGATTTCTTAGCTTCTACTGAAGGGATTGATTTATAATTTGGTACACAGATTCTGCATGATGAGTTGTACCGTGCCTCCCCTTTTCAGGTCAGTTGGTCATCTACTTCCTGTTTTCCAAGCCAACTTAGACTATTTTAAGGGTAAAAAATGAACAGATTTCTCAATTTCTACTTAAGGGATTAATTTCTAATTTAGTATAAAGCTTAAGCATGATGCATTGTACTGTGCCTCCCCTTTCTGGGCAAGTCATTCATCTACGTCCTGTTTTCTGAATAGTCGAGTGGGGGTATGCTTAGCACGACTTAGTGCAACCCCTTGTTATATCACAATTATTTTCAATGAAATATGATGACTTACATTTTAATACACAACTACTTTCTTAATAGTAAATAAAAAAATATTTTTTTGAATTATAGGACTTTATAATTTTAATTAATTTTGATTATAAAGTTAAATTTAAAAGATAAAGATAAAAGATTAATAAAACATTTTTTTAATAGATTTTTACATAGAAATAAATTTGAAAATATTAAATGATCTTGTCCACTTATGATTATTTCAATTATTTTGTTGGTTATTGGACATACCACATGATCACTTAAACGTTTTAACTAATATGATTTTTTGCTACTCAGTAGAAATTCTGATCAACTTAACTAGTCCCCCAATGTAGAGTAGGGGACTATTTCAAATAAATAATCCTCAATATCTTTGTTATAAGTTAAGATATGAGAGAAAAAAATTGCACATTGTTATAAAACATTGTTCTGGACAGTTTAAGACCATATGTCAAAAATCGTGAACTTACCCTTTAAATGCTGATTTCCCCTACGGTGTTCTATAACGTAATTGTATGTATTAAGAACAGAGATCCATCTGGCTACCATACCTTCTGGGTTTTTAAAGTTTTTAAGCCAAATCAATGAGGCATGATCGGTTCGGATCTTAAACTTTTGATGGAAGAGGGAGGTTTGGCGCCATAAAACCTGGTTTAACCCACCATTTCGTTTGAAATGCCTGTACCAAGTCAGGACCATTGCGATCCACCAGTTCTCCGGTATGACTGATTCGTTTTTGTCATTTTCTCTGGACTATGAGATTGATCATTCAAGTTCGGTAGTTTTGTTATTACCTTTATTTTGCCCTAACAAATAGTGTCTAAAGTGTTTAACAAAAGTTACTACAGCTAAAAGTTCCCTATAGGTTGTACAGTATTTTCTTTGAGAGTCACTTAGCATCTTGCTTGCATAAGCGATAACTTTTTCTTGACCATCAATGACTTGAGACAAAACAGCCCCTATACCGTGACCACTAGCATCGGTATCTAATATCATAAGACCATCTTCAGAAGGGTAACTCAAGATTGGAGCGGACACTAATTTTTGCTTCAAATTTTCAAAAGCTTCTTGACATTTACTTGTCCAGTTAAACTTAACCCCTTTTTCAGTTAAATTAGTAAGGGTAGAGGCGGTTTCTGAAAAATCAGGGATGAGTCTCCTGTAATACCCTGCTAAACCAAGAAAGCTTCTAACTTCATTAACATTTTGTGGGATAGGCCAGTTTTGTACTGCTTCAATTTTAGATGGGTCACAAGAAATGCCATGCTCGGAGACAACATGTCCTAAAAATAGAACTTCGTGTTGAAATAAAGAACACTTCTTAGCTTTAAGTTTTAAATTAGCTTGTCTAAATCTTTCAAAAACAAATTCTAAGTTTTCCATGGCTTTCTCAAAAGTTGGGCCAAAAATAATGACATCGTCTAAATAACATAGACATCTTTCCCATTGATAACCTCTTAAAACAATGTCCATTAATCTTTCAAAACAACTTGGGGCATTACAAAGCCCAAAAGGCATAACCTTAAATTGAAATAGGCCTCTATGGCAACTGAAAGCAGTTTTGGGTCTATCTTTTTCATCAACAGCACATTGCCAATAACCTGAAGCTAAATCTATGGTGGAAAACCACTTATTCCCTCCTAAGGAGTCAAGAGAAGTATCTATTCTGGGTAAAGGATATGCATCCTTACGGGTTAAACTATTGATCTTTCGATAATCAATACAAAAACGCCAAGTTTGGTCTTTTTTAAGGCACAAGAGAACGGGACTAGACCACGGACTATCTATCACTGGGCTCTATTATATCATCTTTTAACATTTTATCAATCTCTTTATCTATTATATCCTTCTGTTTTATAGGAACCCTGCGTGGTGGGATCTTAACAGGCTTTGCATCCCCTGTGTCTATTGTATGCTTAACAATATCAGTTCTTCCTAATTTACCATCAGGCTCAAGAAATATGTCTTGATATCTATTTATAAGGTCTCTAATTTTATCTTTTTCCTGATCTGATACTTTTGGAAAAACTTTATCAAGTAAACATCGTAAATGCTCTGGTAATTCTTTTGTTTCAGAGTTTTCAAATTTTATTGGTTCCGAGATTTCATTGACATGCTGAATATTCCCTACTACTTTATTTCCTTTCAAAATCATTTCTGTGTTCCTACAATTAATGGCTGATATAAGAACCTTATTATTTTCTGCGTTTACAATTGCATTAGAAACTACAATGCCATGATTAGCAAGTTGGAGATTTGGTTCTATTAACATCCTATTTTTCCTCATTTCTTTTGGAACTGTTACTTGAAATACAGACTCAGAATTTGGGGGTAGAACTGTTTTTTTCTTAAGCCTAACAAAAGCACAGTTTTTACTTTCTCCTCTATGTAACCATAATGTAGGTCTACCAGGGATAGTTAAACTTGGAGTTTTCATATCAATATTGCTTGAATGGACTATATCTCGACCCATGATACCTTGAAGTTCATATAAATCAGTTACTGAAAAAAAAATGTTCGAAATGTTCACCTTGAATAGTGAAGGGAATTTTTACTTTGCCATACATTTTCATATTATCTCCTCCAGCTGATTTAAAATTAAAAGGGTCTAATCCAGGGACGGTTTGATCAAGTTTTAATTTTTCTAAATATTTCCTTGAAATAAAATAACAGGTGACCCAATATCAACAAGAAGATCTAATTTCTTTTTATTGACTGTACATTTCGCAAAAACACCTTCATGAATAACTGTATTTATAGTAACGGTGGGCCTGTTATCTAGCTCTGGGACTGAGAATTCGGCCCCTGACTCAGCCCTTCTTTGTTTAAAGGGAAAATTCACGAATTTTGACTTATGGTCTTAAATGATAGAAAATGTCATCAAAACATATATCCAAATTTTTTTCAAAAAATTCTTATTTATAACAGAGATATTTGGCATTTTCTGATTTCAAAAGTAACTCAGTGACGTCAGTGAGATGGTCTTGAGTGCATTGTGGGATATGACCGGATATCTGTGTATTACATCTTTATCCGATTAACGCTATACAATCGATATCGATATTGTATTTAATAAAACACAGTAGTGACGCGTGGTCTAATTGGTAAACAAAAGAGAATATTTAATAACGATAAACCGATACGCATTCACATAATTATTATGAAGATTTCTTTCAAAATTATAATATTTTTATCATTCTTTTGGAACAATTTTTTTAATTAATGATTTTTTTAAACATCAATATTAAATAATTAAATCATGATAATAATTAAAATTCTACTACATAATTCTAGTCTTATCCATAAATTACTCTATTTTAATTTACATCGTTAAAATGATTTGAAAATTTTACCTTTCATATGATAATCACTCTATTTAAAACAACAAGGTGTCACCTGGCCAGACATCCCAGGTGTTAATTGCAAATTGGCGATTACGTAATTTGCCCCAGGTAAGAATTTTGTATATTCGATGTGAACCTTTTCCCTGGCCTTTTAATCTCATTAGACAGCTATTAAACTGATTAACTGATCATTGAAAGGCTATCAGTTTAACGGATTAATTCAAATCAATTAAGCATGTCTAATTGTCATCTCATAAAGATTAAAGAAGAGATGGTGATCTTTAGCTGGGTATTACCTTTTCTTAGACTCTTTCGTCTCCTGATTGTCAACCGGAGTTTAATAAGATTTTTGGTTTTGTAAAAGATTAATCGTAATTTCGAGAGTGAGAAAAATAATTGCTTTATAATATACTTTGCACCAATGTCCCTTCTAAATATTTGTGAGTGAGTGAGTGAGTTGGTGTTTTACGCCCGTGCAACGCTACATAGGTTTTTTTACAGGCGATGAACATGAAAAGGATGATACAATGAACATGAAATGATGATGATAAATGAAATATGGGATGGGGTGGGAAACACAGGGACCGGCAAATTTTGAAGAACCACAGGAAAAGGGGAGAAGTGGGTAGGGGCGGAAAATTTAGCATATGTGGTGCACTACTTGGCGGTCCACAAAGGGGTCTTTTACGTGCATGAAGCGTGGTATTCTCCACACACGTTGGCCCACTATGGTCGGCGGTCAGGGTTTCCGTATTATAGACCTGACAACCCCCGCGGACGAGGGCTACCCTATTCAGCCACCTAGGGTACACACTTGGTCGCTCTGTGGGCTGAGCACTGACCCGACGTCAGAATCCCAAGATCCTTAGTCGCCTCTTACGACACGCTAGGCTCTGCTGCGGGCCTATTCGCCACCCGGGCCCCGCACGGGAATCTAAATATTTGTAATGTCTGATTACGTGAGTGACGTGTCTGCTAGCAGATTTGGTCGAATTGGGTCAGGAAGGGCATCAACTTGAACCAGAATATACGGAGGAAGAAATTCGGTAGATAGAAGAGTTGGAGATAAATCGCTAGACTGAATTTCAAAGCAACCCAATTTGACACTCAATAGTGCAAATGTTCCGATCGCTGTGTGCTAATTCCCTTGCTCACAGAATGCCTATGCTGCCACGAGTTTACATTATTCACCGATCTCTTCGATCCTGGTGCAACCACGACTTCAAGACAGTTTGTTTAAACCCTGTTGTGTTGAAAACTAGTTATATTAGTTTCTTGTGGTACAAACGCCACCGGGGGAGAGCACCAGACGGACTATTTAATAGGTATATGAATAGACGTGTACTTTTTTTCAGAGTGATTGCCGAAAATTTCACTGATTGAAAACATTGAGTTTTTCTTGACCCATCAAACAAAAGTTATATATATTCTTAGCCAACAAAAAGTTACAGTACAAAACAAGGAAGTAATAATGTAAAATTACATTGTAAAGGCAAGGTAACTTTAGATACCACTTTTTAAAAAACATGCAGCCTGAGCAGACTTATGGCATACAGACAGTTTGTATGTTGTGTCAGAATATGTCTACCTTCACCTTTAGGAAGAAAACATCGTGTTGTGCTGCCAGCTTGTGTTGTGTCTGTCATCAGAAAAGAATTTCCTTCTGCAGATGGACAATACGAAGGATTTAGAGAGTGTATTAGTGACACAGACTCTGAATAGATTTTCCTTCAATGACTTGTATTTTTTTTAATAGTGGTGACACTAAGCTTAGTTAAAATTTGTTTTCCATTGATAACTTATAAAATGTATAAGCATAACCTCATATTATCTTTTTTGTTGTTGCAGATTAAAAGGGGGCGACCATTGGATTCTCATGGGAGGACTATTGTGAAATTAAAAATAAAAAGGCAGGATGTCAAAAATCAAATAAAAAGGCAGGGTAGGATATTGTTTTTGGCTGAAAAATTTATAGTTAGAAAAACATCCAGGCTCCAGTGTTCTCGAAAATAAAAAGGCAGGACAAAGTAAATATATATATCTAAAGCCCCCCCTCCCTAAAAAAATCAAATATTCTCTTTTTCATTCGAAACGCAAGATCTAAATTATTAATTTTGTATTGACACTTTTATCTTTACTGTACATTTCGCATTCTCAGTTTACTTAGGAACAGATCTGACATTTTAAATTTTAGAAACGGGCGTCAGACAAAGTTTAGAGTTTGACACTTAGAACTTTTTTACATTGATTTGATAAGTTTATAAGATTCTAAAGTTGTTGGTGTGGTTGTCTATCTTATGCCCCATCTATGAAAGAAGGAGTAGGAGGACATATAGTGTCCGGTTCTGTACGTCCATTCGTACGTCCTAATGTTTAAAGATCGGGCATTATGTCTTTTGGATATATTATTGTTTGGGCTTCTTATGCAGAGAAATACAAGTGATAAAATATTTATACTTTTTAAAATTAATCTTACGAACACAAGATTGTGGTATATACTCATACGGCTGTCTACATGAAGGAAACACGGAGCGTTTTCTGTATAGTGTGCTTTTTGTTTTACTTTTTAAAAGAGAAATGTAAAAAAAAAAAAACCTGAAAAAGAACAATTTCACTATTTTTACACAGATAAAGTTGTCGAAAAATCAAAGACACGAGTGATAAATTGTAGGTCTTCCGTTGTACTTTGTAATAAATAATTAACAGAAACAAATGATCTCTTTTTCTGTCATAAACCATTACACTACCACCTGTCATAGATCTGTATTTTAATATAAAGGTCTATGCACCTGTTAATTACCATCCCCGGGAAGTAAGTAATACCTGGGAGTGTCACAAGTTTAAATACGTTGCCCCCGACTGTGAATTACTATGTTCATATAGGTAAAAATAATATTATCTTCTATATAATGAACGTTTTAAAGAAATCCTTTTAAGATAAAAAAAAATACATTTGCGAATTTTTAAGGAATGCATAGGGAATGGATAAAAAAATGAAGAAAAAATTGTTGTCTGTTTTAATATGTATATTTACTTGTTATTAAAAAAAATATTCTGAAATTCTGAATAAATGCACAGACTCAGTTATAACTGAAGTGATAAAACGCTTATACAAAACAAAAAGATAAGTTTTATTCCGCTTTCGGTTTTATACGCACACCCGTAATAATTCTTTTTCTTTTAAACAAAACAGTTTTTTGTCATGTGGATTTTTATAGCAAAGATTCCGACCGTTACATACTAGCCCTGGCATACTAGGTATTAATCTAACATGTAAGAAAGTTTAACTACAAAAATAATGAAATTATCATTCATTTGACGAATATAGATAGATATAAACATTTTTCATGAACAAAAGAACACTTTAGAAATTGTTTCGTTAGAAATTGATAAATTTATCTGTTTGGTCATTGTTAAAATATTTTTTTGACATTTTTAAAATAAAATCTAATATTCTACCGGTTTTCCAAGTTTTCTACCCCTAGCGTGTCTGATGAAGGTTAATCCAGAAAAGCGCTTCACACGCAGTGAAATTTTGCTTTTGTACATTTATTAAAATCATTTCAAATTTTTGGTTGGCAAATCTAAAGACTGGACCCATTTAAGATGCAAGTCTGCCTTTTTCTTTAGGTCAGGAAAACGGAATAACACTAAACCGTTACTATGCAGAGTAGAACAACCAACTATCATCATGCGTGTCGTTATCGTATTGGTACTTTGTGGTTATTGGATATTAGGTGATGGTCACGTGACAATAGTTCTAGCCGTACAAAATGGCCGCACCCATCGTTCTAATTTATCGATACAAAACGCTCTCATACTCGCTTATTAGTGAAGATTGAAGAGTTTTACATGTATATTTATGTTTAGTAAAATGTGATGAAAAACATATGTAAAAATTATTTTTTTGCGAATTTTCCCTTTAAATTCTGTTTGGTTTCAGTTTTATCTGAATTTTGGTATTGATTTCGACTACTACGACAATGTCTTGCATAATGTCCAACTTTGTGACATTTATGACAAATGGGGTGGTACAATTTGAGTTGTCATGACCAAATCTAGAACATCTAGAACATTTTTCAGGGATAGCTTTGCTAAACGTTTCAATTTTATTGTTTAACTCTTGAAAACATTGCATGAGGGTTTGAGAAAGATTTGCCACTTCGCTATTTTGTTTTTCTTCCTTATCGGATTTCTCATTCTTTCGAATAGCATTAACTGTCAATTCGTGTTGCGGTTCCTTTGGCTTTCGCACGTCGCGAGAAGAACCAACAAACGCTTCATATTCAATTGCAATAGCAATAGCGTCATCTAAAGAGATTGGATGAGAAAATTGAACTCGTTTCTGTAATTCGAAATTATCTAATCCCTTAACAAATTGATCAATAGCAAGATCTTCCGTTTTGTCATGGTCTGGGTAAGCAAGCCTTACTAAGCGTCGAAGCGCGTATCCATAATCTGACAAGCTCTCATTCTTATGACGCGTTCTAGAATTAAATTCGACCCGATAAGCTGTAGTTCTTTCTCTGGGAGCGAATCGTCGTGTCAACATTGCTTTTAATAGCGCGTAATCATTTAATTCCTCTGGTCTCGCGTCGCCTAATAACTTCTGTGCGGTACCGCGAAGACTCATGCACAATTGTTGTGCCATTTCATTATCGTCCCATTCATTCCAATGGGCGGTTTGTTCAAAATGAACAATATAGTCTCTCCAGTCAACATTTCTACCATCGAATTTGTCAGGCTCTTTCTCGCGTCTTGAAATTGAACGAGCATCATTGTTAAATGAAACGTGTTTGCGGAGTTGTTCATTGGCTCTGATATTACTACTGGTATAATCAGACGCTTGATCAGAAGGCCAATAGAGAACTGGCTTGTTCGTATTTGAACCAGCACGGTCTCTACCTAAATGCGGACGCGTTTTGTTGGACTGGCTTAGATTGGGTTCTGTTTCGTCACGGATTTTCTCTCTATATGAAGGCGGTGTAACTTTATAAGACGGCGGTATTCCGAAATCTAACCTTTGTGCTACTTTTTGTTTTAACGGAAGTTCGGAACGAGAAGTTCTGAGTTCCCTACTGGTCATTTCAGTCGTTTCCTCAGAAACCCCAGAGTAAGGCATGTGGTCTTTTTGTAAACCGTCACCTTCTCTTGATGTCGGATACTTATTTTCACGAGTTGAAAGGATAGCTTCCGTGTTGGTATTATCAACTCTTTCACTAACACCTTTCTGTGAATGCATAGAGCCTATATTCAGACTATAGCGTTCACTTGGTCGCGTATCTTTGGTTTCCGCCGGTTGTAAATTTGTAGACTCACGTGGCAATTCATATTTGGGAGTTTCCCTACCTTTAACATGTTTAATTGGGCTAAATACAAGTGGATCTAAAGTATAAGGCTCTTGCATTTCTCCAATATTCTCTGTTATATATTCTTCTAATCTTTCTAATTTAGCTTTTAAATTTTTAGCGACGTCAGCATATTTTTCCTGCAATTGTGAAATATCATGCGTAATTGATGATTCAGCCATTTTTAAACATAAATTTAATTGAACTTTTAAGTAAATTACTTATTAAATTACCAATAAATAATAATCTTATAGTTAGCAGAAGTTTTACAACAGGTCCCCACAATGGCCACCAAAAATGTAACAGGAGGGGTTTACGGGGTAGTTTTTAATGAATGTAGATCAGTCTTGTTTTATTTGTGTAGTTACTCTTTAGTTTTTAAAGACGTAAATTCAACCAAGACGACCAAACCATGATGAACCAGACAACCATTTTGTCAACCTTGACTCGAAAATCTATGAACAGATACCAAGTTTCATGATGCATTTGCCAAGTGACTCTTTTTAGGTTACATACTAAGTTTCATTCGTATACCATGTATACCTCCTTTGAGTATTGAGTTCGTTCACAGGACCTGCGTCTCTGCCAACGTAAGTAATACAAAATAAAGTTTTGATAATTTAATCAGTAATATTTACAGAAGTTTCTAATGCAAACATCGAGATTCTTTAAATTATATAAAAGTCCCAATTTAGATTTAAATTGGTATGTGGCATTTCCCAGTCATAAAACTTATAACTTTCAAATTGAAAAGGTTACTACCTAACTTTTATTTTACAAAATTAATCTTATCAACGGACTTGAAACCTAACATTTTAGTTTTTAATTAGCCTAAAACAATGCCTATCTTTTAGAAAAGTTTATTTTATTTCAAATATTTAAGACAAGATGGGCAGAGCAGTTTCCGTAAAAATTGGAAAGACTCTCCTTAAAAATTACAAAGATGCCCCATTGTATCGGTAGGCTCGCTGTATATAAATACAGACACTAACAGGCACTTAAGCACCCTACCTTGAGTAGTCTGTGAGACTGTGGCTCTTGTAATGGAAAAGGCGCCTTAATGAAGAATTCACGGGATTATATACTAAGATAGTTGTTGATTTGCTAAAAATAGTAGGCTCAATCAAAAATACTTTAACAAAAATTAAGCCAATTAAAATAAAGTTAATAAAGCATCTATGAAAAAGAGGCTTTGAAAAGTAACGTAAGTTGCTCTCATAAAATTCAAAGAAAAAGTCCGAGCGATCCGATAAACTCGGTTTACAATACTAAATTTAACAGAACCTTGTGGTTACTGGTTTACGAAAACTTATTTACTTGCGGAACCAGTAGAAATCATGGGAAAACATGGAAGCTTTGCAAGGAGCTCAAACTAAATTACTATTCTCAAAATATGAGAGAAATTATATTTAAAAACAGGTAAAGACCAGAAAATATAGATTGAACTGAATATATAAACTGAAATCTGCCACATTCCCCCCACCTTAAAACCAAGTACACATTGGTTTTAAAGTTGTATAAAATTATAAAAACGAACAATTATATATATATATATATATATTTAAAATCTCTGGTTGTATATCATATACTAAAAAAACTCTAACACAGTTTTCGACGTTTCGGCCAACCGGCCTTCTTCATGAAGAAGGCCGGTTGGCCGAAACATGAAGAAGGCCGGTTGGCCGAAACGTCGAAAACTGTGTTAGAGTATATATATATATATAACTTAAAGTCCAAAGTTTTTCATTGGTGTGGCGATGAATTCAAATTCTCCGTCATCCCTCATTCGCATCTCCACATCTACATCTCTCGGAATGGTCTCCCCAATTTGAATAACATACTGACTATCTGCAAGTACTTTTACCTCTTCCTCAACAACTTCTTCAATAACTTCAGTTCTTAAAGTTGTTGGAGGTAAAACTCCACCAGGCGAAACATATCTTTGATTTTGAATCTCCCTACTTCCAATATCTGCCGCTTTCCTATTAGCAAACAACTCCTGGTACTTATGTACCCTCACTAGGTGGCGCTTTAAATTGGAACGTTCCTGGAAGTGCTCTTGGCAAGCAACGCACGGAAACACCTTCACCATTGGCTTATGAGCCTTCCTCCAGTGTCCTTGGTAGTGGTGAAGTGTACGAAATGACTTTGTCACCAGGCATCCAGAGACCTGACACACAAACCCTGGAGCAAATACTGGACGTTCCATTCTGAAAAATATGTAAGGTGTGAGTCACATATGAAAATCAAATCCTATTTCACCCACTATATGAAGTGAATTTACAATAAAATCGACCAATTTGTTTGTTGGTATATACATGTAATTGCAGTGATGTATTTTATATATGTGTAACATGTAATAATAAAAATATAATAAGACTGTTTAGGCAGTATAAGTTTCATGTCAACTTTATAACATAAATCCTGTTACTTCTTATACAATGTATGTGTATTTGAAAATAACAACCTTTTCAACAGGTCTCAAAAGGACTTACTTCCACCATTCAAATAATTACTAAACGGCTGTCTTTTCATAGACTAAAGAAGATCATGCGTAGATCAATAAAACTCAAATTATACTGTATTATCACAGAGGTCTAATCACACAATATACATGAGGTTTTTATATGCATCTCAGTGTCAATAAAATAAAACAAAATTATCTTTTCTCATATGACTCAGTAGTTTGCATATATTTTCAATAAAACTTGAGCCACATATATTAGAATAAATAATAATGTACCTTAGCAGAAGATATTCTTACCACACTAAACCGTGAAATTTAAATAATTTATTCCCCAATTTAGAAATTACATAAGAAACATTACATATATATATAAAAAACAAAAAACAATAATATATACAAAATATATACATTAAGGGGAATATTTCAACGGTTTACGAACTGCTCTACCACACCTGGTCTTTTTGGGAGAGGGGGTTTTAATTGGAGATGAGTAAATTTCTGTGTTAACATATTCTTCATCAACTTCTGTTTCATCTCCATAATCTATTGGACCTATCTCTGTATCTGATCTGTCATTGACTTCATTTTCTATTACAGTGAGATCATGATTTTGTCCAGACCAGATTTGAGGAATTGTCCCTAGATATGGTTTCAGATGATCAACATGAACATTGATGACCTTACTAGTTGGTGTTTCTTGAATAGAATATGTAACATCAGTAAGTTTGTTCATGACTTTATATGGCCCTAGCCAACCTAAACCTAATTTCAAGTTTGCTGTTGGAGGATACCATCTCCAAACGAAATCATTTATTTCAAAAACTCTTTGTTTTAGGCCCCTATCATAGTTAAATTTCTGTCTTTTAGCAGCTTTTTGTAGGTTATCTCTTGCAAAGTTAAATGTAACTTCAAGGGTATGATTTAGCCACTGAACATATTCAACTGGGCACTCAATTTCATTTGAATTTGGATTTCCTGCTATTAAATCAAGAGGAAAGGTCATCTCCCTGCCGAACATCATTTTGAAAGGTGAAACTCCTGTACTATCGTTTTCACTAGACCTATACGCCATTAGTAAATAAGGCAAATGATCGTCCCAATCATTCCTTTGTTTATTCACAAAAGATTTTAACATAGTTTGTAGAGTTTTATTGAATCTTTCAACTAAACCATCACTTTGTGGTCTGTATGGATTTGTTCTAGTCTTTTCAACTCCTAACTTTAAGCAAACATTTTGAAATAAATCTGATTCGAATTCTCTTCCTTGATCAGAATGTAATTGTTTAGGCATACCAAATCTACAGAAAAATTCTGTTACAAGTTTATCAGCGACTGTTAAAGCATTATGGTTAGGGACAGCATAAGCTTCACACCATTTGGTGAAATAGTCACACAAAACTATAATATATTCATTTCCATCATTTGTTACAGGGCACGGACCTACGATGTCAACACCTACTCTATCAAGAGGAAACCCTACTTTAGATTGTTGAAGTGGAAATCAACCTAACCCAGGGCCAGGTTTAACTTTTGCACAGACTGAACAACTTTTAATCCATGAAGAAATATCTGAAGTCATACAGGGCCAATAAAAACGCTTTTTAACTGAACTAATTGTTTTATCTCTTCCTAAATGACCAGAAATTCTACTATCATGAAGATTTCTCATAATTTCATTTCTTAATTCACTTGGTGCTATCAGAACTAAACATTCATCTTTCCTTAGGTATAAAATGTTATCTTTAACTTCTAAAAGTTCCCAAAGACTCCATAAATTTTTAACTTCATATGAGCAATCAGAAACTATTTCTTTATTGGGTTTAGCCTGAAATTGATCTTTAAATGTGATAATCTTTTTAATATTCAAATCTTTTTCCTGCCAAGATTTTATTTCTTCATTTGTCCATGTCTTTAACCAGTTTGGATTTTCAACTTCAGTATTTTTAGAAGGGTTTATTTCAACTTCTGTATCAGAGCTTACTGTTTCATCATGACTATCATTGGCTATAGAAAAAACATTTTCTGTATAACTTTTACTTCATCATCACATTGAGGACAACTTTGTCTTTTACACAGACGGTATGGTTTCCTGGAAAGGGCATCTGCATTTAAAGGGAAAGTTCACCAAAAAATGAAAATTTGTCATATGATTTCTAATGCATTATCTAATCATGCTATATGATTTAAACTTTTATATTCAATTTAATAAGCTGAAAAATATGGAATTTTATTTTTTATCTTTTGGTTTCTGTCATTTTAAAATACACAAAACATCTGAATACCACAAAGTCTCCTTTTGACAGCAACCCACCATTTACCTAATTATTGAATTGCCAATATATATAATATTTTTATGTGCATCTATGTTTAGGCATTTTAAATAAGTGGTAGAAAATCCTCATTTAAATTAACTAAATTAAGTTATTCTATGTCTATAATTAGTAATAATGAATTTTTAGTATAAAAATCAATTTAAATAAGTCATTCTAATTATTTAAGTCATGTTGTGTTGTAATCATCTTGCATATAAATCACACTATTGTTTTAAATGCTAGAATGAAAATAAAATGATCTAGTACATTAAATTTTG
This sequence comes from Arcuatula senhousia, assembly GCA_963971305.1. Classification (NCBI taxonomy): domain Eukaryota; kingdom Metazoa; phylum Mollusca; class Bivalvia; order Mytilida; family Mytilidae; genus Arcuatula; species Arcuatula senhousia. The sequence continues at coordinate 77,705 of CAXARO010000540.1, read as the reverse complement.
TTTCTGAATGTTTGTATATTAGGTTTTGACACCTGTAGGTATTGATAATTAGAATTTCCTGTTTATTTCGCCCCAAGTCAGCTGTGACTAATTACATTTATGTTTACCTAACCATTACACAGGTACCTGCTGAGAGACAATGACAATAAATTCACATTAATTAACACTTTTAGCAAACCCAGTGGGGGATTAGAAAAAGGACCTGTATTTTACATAATTATACCCCCACTCGTAAGAGAGGGGGCTATATTGCAATCACCTTGTCCGTCCGTCCGTCTGTCCGGTACAATATCTCGGCTTCTATTGAAGGGATTGATTTCAAATTTGGTAGACAGCTTAAGCATGATGCAATGTACATTTCCTCCACTTTTCAGGTCAGTCCATGATCTACTTCCTGTTTTCCGAGCCGACTTAGACTATTTTAAGGGTAAAAAATGGGAAATTTTTCGTAACAGTTTTCTCAGCTTCTACTGAAGGGATTGATTTTAAATTTGGTATACAGGTTCAGCATGATGAGTTGTACCGTGCCTCCCTTTTTCAGGTCAGTCGGTCATATACTTCCTGTTTTCCGAGCCGACTTAGACTATTTTAAGGGTAAAAAATGGGAAATTTTTCGTAACAGTTTTCTCAGCTTCTACTGAAGGGATTGATTTTAAATTTGGTATACAGGTTCAGCATGATGAGTTGTACCGTGCCTCCCCTTTTCAGGTCAGTCGGTCATATACTTCCTGTTTTTCGAGCCGACTTCGACTATTTTAAGGGTCAAAAATGGAAAATTTTTCGTAACAGTTTTCTCAGCTTCTACTGAAGGGATTTATTTTAAATTTGGTATACAGGTTCAGCATGATGAGTTGTACTGTGCCTCCCCTTTTCAGGTCAGTCGGTCATATACTTCCTGTTTTTCGAGCCGACTTAGACTATTTTAAGGGTCAAAAATGGAAACATTTTCATAACAGATTTCTTAGCTTCTACTGAAGGGATTGATTTATAATTTGGTACACAGATTCTGCATGATGAGTTGTACCGTGCCTCCCCTTTTCAGGTCACTTGGTCATCTACTTCCTGTTTTCCGAGCCAACTTAGACTATTTTAAGGGTAAAAAATGGAAACATTTTCGTAACAGATTTCTTAGCTTCTACTGAAGGGATTGATTTATAATTTGGTACACAGATTCTGCATGATGAGTTGTACCGTGCCTCCCCTTTTCAGGTCAGTTGGTCATCTACTTCCTGTTTTCCAAGCCAACTTAGACTATTTTAAGGGTAAAAAATGAACAGATTTCTCAATTTCTACTTAAGGGATTAATTTCTAATTTAGTATAAAGCTTAAGCATGATGCATTGTACTGTGCCTCCCCTTTCTGGGCAAGTCATTCATCTACGTCCTGTTTTCTGAATAGTCGAGTGGGGGTATGCTTAGCACGACTTAGTGCAACCCCTTGTTATATCACAATTATTTTCAATGAAATATGATGACTTACATTTTAATACACAACTACTTTCTTAATAGTAAATAAAAAAATATTTTTTTGAATTATAGGACTTTATAATTTTAATTAATTTTGATTATAAAGTTAAATTTAAAAGATAAAGATAAAAGATTAATAAAACATTTTTTAAATAGATTTTTACATAGAAATAAATTTGAAAATATTAAATGATCTTGTCCACTTATGATTATTTCAATTATTTTGTTGGTTATTGGACATACCACATGATCACTTAAACGTTTTAACTAATATGATTTTTTGCTACTCAGTAGAAATTCTGATCAACTTAACTAGTCCCCCAATGTAGAGTAGGGGACTATTTCAAATAAATAATCCTCAATATCTTTGTTATAAGTTAAGATATGAGAGAAAAAAATTGCACATTGTTATAAAACATTGTTCTGGACAGTTTAAGACCATATGTCAAAAATCGTGAACTTACCCTTTAAATGCTGATTTCCCCTACGGTGTTCTATAACGTAATTGTATGTATTAAGAACAGAGATCCATCTGGCTACCATACCTTCTGGGTTTTTAAAGTTTTTAAGCCAAATCAATGAGGCATGATCGGTTCGGATCTTAAACTTTTGATGGAAGAGGGAGGTTTGGCGCCATAAAACCTGGTTTAACCCACCATTTCGTTTGAAATGCCTGTACCAAGTCAGGACCATTGCGATCCACCAGTTCTCCGGTATGACTGATTCGTTTTTGTCATTTTCTCTGGACTATGAGATTGATCATTCAAGTTCGGTAGTTTTGTTATTACCTTTATTTTGCCCTAACAAATAGTGTCTAAAGTGTTTAACAAAAGTTACTACAGCTAAAAGTTCCCTATAGGTTGTACAGTATTTTCTTTGAGAGTCACTTAGCATCTTGCTTGCATAAGCGATAACTTTTTCTTGACCATCAATGACTTGAGACAAAACAGCCCCTATACCGTGACCACTAGCATCGGTATCTAATATCATAAGACCATCTTCAGAAGGGTAACTCAAGATTGGAGCGGACACTAATTTTTGCTTCAAATTTTCAAAAGCTTCTTGACATTTACTTGTCCAGTTAAACTTAACCCCTTTTTCAGTTAAATTAGTAAGGGTAGAGGCGGTTTCTGAAAAATCAGGGATGAGTCTCCTGTAATACCCTGCTAAACCAAGAAAGCTTCTAACTTCATTAACATTTTGTGGGATAGGCCAGTTTTGTACTGCTTCAATTTTAGATGGGTCACAAGAAATGCCATGCTCGGAGACAACATGTCCTAAAAATAGAACTTCGTGTTGAAATAAAGAACACTTCTTAGCTTTAAGTTTTAAATTAGCTTGTCTAAATCTTTCAAAAACAAATTCTAAGTTTTCCATGGCTTTCTCAAAAGTTGGGCCAAAAATAATGACATCGTCTAAATAACATAGACATCTTTCCCATTGATAACCTCTTAAAACAATGTCCATTAATCTTTCAAAACAACTTGGGGCATTACAAAGCCCAAAAGGCATAACCTTAAATTGAAATAGGCCTCTATGGCAACTGAAAGCAGTTTTGGGTCTATCTTTTTCATCAACAGCACATTGCCAATAACCTGAAGCTAAATCTATGGTGGAAAACCACTTATTCCCTCCTAAGGAGTCAAGAGAAGTATCTATTCTGGGTAAAGGATATGCATCCTTACGGGTTAAACTATTGATCTTTCGATAATCAATACAAAAACGCCAAGTTTGGTCTTTTTTAAGGCACAAGAGAACGGGACTAGACCACGGACTATCTATCACTGGGCTCTATTATATCATCTTTTAACATTTTATCAATCTCTTTATCTATTATATCCTTCTGTCCTTCTGTTTTATAGGAACCCTGCGTGGTGGGATCTTAACAGGCTTTGCATCCCCTGTGTCTATTGTATGCTTAACAATATCAGTTCTTCCTAATTTACCATCAGGCTCAAGAAATATGTCTTGATATCTATTTATAAGGTCTCTAATTTTATCTTTTTCCTGATCTGATACTTTTGGAAAAACTTTATCAAGTAAACATCGTAAATGCTCTGGTAATTCTTTTGTTTCAGAGTTTTCAAATTTTATTGGTTCCGAGATTTCATTGACATGCTGAATATTCCCTACTACTTTATTTCCTTTCAAAATCATTTCTGTGTTCCTACAATTAATGGCTGATATAAGAACCTTATTATTTTCTGCGTTTACAATTGCATTAGAAACTACAATGCCATGATTAGCAAGTTGGAGATTTGGTTCTATTAACATCCTATTTTTCCTCATTTCTTTTGGAACTGTTACTTGAAATACAGACTCAGAATTTGGGGGTAGAACTGTTTTTTTCTTAAGCCTAACAAAAGCACAGTTTTTACTTTCTCCTCTATGTAACCATAATGTAGGTCTACCAGGGATAGTTAAACTTGGAGTTTTCATATCAATATTGCTTGAATGGACTATATCTCGACCCATGATACCTTGAAGTTCATATAAATCAGTTACTGAAAAAAAATGTTCGAAATGTTCACCTTGAATAGTGAAGGGAATTTTTACTTTGCCATACATTTTCATATTATCTCCTCCAGCTGATTTAAAATTAAAAGGGTCTAATCCAGGGACGGTTTGATCAAGTTTTAATTTTTCTAAATATTTCCTTGAAATAAAATAACAGGTGACCCAATATCAACAAGAAGATCTAATTTCTTTTTATTGACTGTACATTTCGCAAAAACACCTTCATGAATAACTGTATTTATAGTAACGGTGGGCCTGTTATCTAGCTCTGGGACTGAGAATTCGGCCCCTGACTCAGCCCTTCTTTGTTTAAAGGGAAAATTCACGAATTTTGACTTATGGTCTTAAATGATAGAAAATGTCATCAAAACATATATCCAAATTTTTTTCAAAAAATTCTTATTTATAACAGAGATATTTGGCATTTTCTGATTTCAAAAGTAACTCAGTGACGTCAGTGAGATGGTCTTGAGTGCATTGTGGGATATGACCGGATATCTGTGTATTACATCTTTATCCGATTAACGCTATACAATCGATATCGATATTGTATTTAATAAAACACAGTAGTGACGCGTGGTCTAATTGGTAAACAAAAGAGAATATTTAATAACGATAAACCGATACGCATTCACATAATTATTATGAAGATTTCTTTCAAAATTATAATATTTTTATCATTCTTTTGGAACAATTTTTTTAATTAATGATTTTTTTAAACATCAATATTAAATAATTAAATCATGATAATAATTAAAATTCTACTACATAATTCTAGTCTTATCCATAAATTACTCTATTTTAATTTACATCGTTAAAATGATTTGAAAATTTTACCTTTCATATGATAATCACTCTATTTAAAACAACAAGGTGTCACCTGGCCAGACATCCCAGGTGTTAATTGCAAATTGGCGATTACGTAATTTGCCCCAGGTAAGAATTTTGTATATTCGATGTGAACCTTTTCCCTGGCCTTTTAATCTCATTAGACAGCTATTAAACTGATTAACTGATCATTGAAAGGCTATCAGTTTAACGGATTAATTCAAATCAATTAAGCATGTCTAATTGTCATCTCATAAAGATTAAAGAAGAGATGGTGATCTTTAGCTGGGTATTACCTTTTCTTAGACTCTTTCGTCTCCTGATTGTCAACCGGAGTTTAATAAGATTTTTGGTTTTGTAAAAGATTAATCGTAATTTCGAGAGAATGAGAAAAATAATTGCTTTATAATATACTTTGCACCAATGTCCCTTCTAAATATTTGTGAGTGAGTGAGTGAGTTGGTGTTTTACGCCCGTGCAACGCTACATAGGTTTTTTTACAGGCGATGAACATGAAAAGGATGATACAATGAACATGAAATGATGATGATAAATGAAATATGGGATGGGGTGGGAAACACAGGGACCGGCAAATTTTGAAGAACCACAGGAAAAGGGGAGAAGTGGGTAGGGGCGGAAAATTTAGCATATGTGGTGCACTACTTGGCGGTCCACAAAGGGGTCTTTTACGTGCATGAAGCGTGGTATTCTCCACACACGTTGGCCCACTATGGTCGGCGGTCAGGGTTTCCGTATTATAGACCTGACAACCCCCGCGGACGAGGGCTACCCTATTCAGCCACCTAGGGTACACACTTGGTCGCTCTGTGGGCTGAGCACTGACCCGACGTCAGAATCCCAAGATCCTTAGTCGCCTCTTACGACACGCTAGGCTCTGCTGCGGGCCTATTCGCCACCCGGGCCCCGCACGGGAATCTAAATATTTGTAATGTCTGATTACGTGAGTGACGTGTCTGCTAGCAGATTTGGTCGAATTGGGTCAGGAAGGGCATCAACTTGAACCAGAATATACGGAGGAAGAAATTCGGTAGATAGAAGAGTTGGAGATAAATCGCTAGACTGAATTTCAAAGCAACCCAATTTGACACTCAATAGTGCAAATGTTCCGATCGCTGTGTGCTAATTCCCTTGCTCACAGAATGCCTATGCTGCCACGAGTTTACATTATTCACCGATCTCTTCGATCCTGGTGCAACCACGACTTCAAGACAGTTTGTTTAAACCCTGTTGTGTTGAAAACTAGTTATATTAGTTTCTTGTGGTACAAACGCCACCGGGGGAGAGCACCAGACGGACTATTTAATAGGTATATGAATAGACGTGTACTTTTTTTCAGAGTGATTGCCGAAAATTTCACTGATTGAAAACATTGAGTTTTTCTTGACCCATCAAACAAAAGTTATATATATTCTTAGCCAACAAAAAGTTACAGTACAAAACAAGGAAGTAATAATGTAAAATTACATTGTAAAGGCAAGGTAACTTTAGATACCACTTTTTAAAAAAACATGCAGCCTGAGCAGACTTATGGCATACAGACAGTTTGTATGTTGTGTCAGAATATGTCTACCTTCACCTTTAGGAAGAAAACATCGTGTTGTGCTGCCAGCTTGTGTTGTGTCTGTCATCAGAAAAGAATTTCCTTCTGCAGATGGACAATACGAAGGATTTAGAGAGTGTATTAGTGACACAGACTCTGAATAGATTTTCCTTCAATGACTTGTATTTTTTTTAATAGTGGTGACACTAAGCTTAGTTAAAATTTGTTTTCCATTGATAACTTATAAAATGTATAAGCATAACCTCATATTATCTTTTTTGTTGTTGCTGATTAAAAGGGGGCGACCATTGGATTCTCATGGGAGGACTATTGTGAAATTAAAAATAAAAAGGCAGGATGTCAAAAATCAAATAAAAAGGCAGGGTAGGATATTGTTTTTGGCTGAAAAATTTATAGTTAGAAAAACATCCAGGCTCCAGTGTTCTCGAAAATAAAAAGGCAGGACAAAGTAAATATATATATCTAAAGCCCCCCTCCCTAAAAAAATCAAATATTCTCTTTTTCATTCGAAACGCAAGATCTAAATTATTAATTTTGTATTGACACTTTTATCTTTACTGTACATTTCGCATTCTCAGTTTACTTAGGAACAGATCTGACATTTTAAATTTTAGAAACGGGCGTCAGACAAAGTTTAGAGTTTGACACTTAGAACTTTTTTACATTGATTTGATAAGTTTATAAGATTCTAAAGTTGTTGGTGTGGTTGTCTATCTTATGCCCCATCTATGAAAGAAGGAGTAGGAGGACATATAGTGTCCGGTTCTGTACGTCCATTCGTACGTCCTAATGTTTAAAGATCGGGCATTATGTCTTTTGGATATATTATTGTTTGGGCTTCTTATGCAGAGAAATACAAGTGATAAAATATTTATACTTTTTAAAATTAATCTTACGAACACAAGATTGTGGTATATACTCATACGGCTGTCTACATGAAGGAAACACGGAGCGTTTTCTGTATAGTGTGCTTTTTGTTTTACTTTTTAAAAGAGAAATGTAAAAAAAAAAACCTGAAAAAGAACAATTTCACTATTTTTACACAGATAAAGTTGTCGAAAAATCAAAGACACGAGTGATAAATTGTAGGTCTTCCGTTGTACTTTGTAATAAATAATTAACAGAAACAAATGATCTCTTTTTCTGTCATAAACCATTACACTACCACCTGTCATAGATCTGTATTTTAATATAAAGGTCTATGCACCTGTTAATTACCATCCCCGGGAAGTAAGTAATACCTGGGAGTGTCACAAGTTTAAATACGTTGCCCCCGACTGTGAATTACTATGTTCATATAGGTAAAAATAATATTATCTTCTATATAATGAACGTTTTAAAGAAATCCTTTTAAGATAAAAAAAAATACATTTGCGAATTTTTAAGGAATGCATAGGGAATGGATAAAAAAATGAAGAAAAAATTGTTGTCTGTTTTAATATGTATATTTACTTGTTATTAAAAAAAATATTCTGAAATTCTGAATAAATGCACAGACTCAGTTATAACTGAAGTGATAAAACGCTTATACAAAACAAAAAGATAAGTTTTATTCCGCTTTCGGTTTTATACGCACACCCGTAATAATTCTTTTTCTTTTAAACAAAACAGTTTTTTGTCATGTGGATTTTTATAGCAAAGATTCCGACCGTTACATACTAGCCCTGGCATACTAGGTATTAATCTAACATGTAAGAAAGTTTAACTACAAAAATAATGAAATTATCATTCATTTGACGAATATAGATAGATATAAACATTTTTCATGAACAAAAGAACACTTTAGAAATTGTTTCGTTAGAAATTGATAAATTTATCTGTTTGGTCATTGTTAAAATATTTTTTTGACATTTTTAAAATAAAATCTAATATTCTACCGGTTTTCCAAGTTTTCTACCCCTAGCGTGTCTGATGAAGGTTAATCCAGAAAAGCGCTTCACACGCAGTGAAATTTTGCTTTTGTACATTTATTAAAATCATTTCAAATTTTTGGTTGGCAAATCTAAAGACTGGACCCATTTAAGATGCAAGTCTGCCTTTTTCTTTAGGTCAGGAAAACGGAATAACACTAAACCGTTACTATGCAGAGTAGAACAACCAACTATCATCATGCGTGTCGTTATCGTATTGGTACTTTGTGGTTATTGGATATTAGGTGATGGTCACGTGACAATAGTTCTAGCCGTACAAAATGGCCGCACCCATCGTTCTAATTTATCGATACAAAACGCTCTCATACTCGCTTATTAGTGAAGATTGAAGAGTTTTACATGTATATTTATGTTTAGTAAAATGTGATGAAAAACATATGTAAAAATTATTTTTTTGCGAATTTTCCCTTTAAATTCTGTTTGGTTTCAGTTTTATCTGAATTTTGGTATTGATTTCGACTACTACGACAATGTCTTGCATAATGTCCAACTTTGTGACATTTATGACAAATGGGGTGGTACAATTTGAGTTGTCATGACCAAATCTAGAACATCTAGAACATTTTTCAGGGATAGCTTTGCTAAACGTTTCAATTTTATTGTTTAACTCTTGAAAACATTGCATGAGGGTTTGAGAAAGATTTGCCACTTCGCTATTTTGTTTTTCTTCCTTATCGGATTTCTCATTCTTTCGAATAGCATTAACTGTCAATTCGTGTTGCGGTTCCTTTGGCTTTCGCACGTCGCGAGAAGAACCAACAAACGCTTCATATTCAATTGCAATAGCAATAGCGTCATCTAAAGAGATTGGATGAGAAAATTGAACTCGTTTCTGTAATTCGAAATTATCTAATCCCTTAACAAATTGATCAATAGCAAGATCTTCCGTTTTGTCATGGTCTGGGTAAGCAAGCCTTACTAAGCGTCGAAGCGCGTATCCATAATCTGACAAGCTCTCATTCTTATGACGCGTTCTAGAATTAAATTCGACCCGATAAGCTGTAGTTCTTTCTCTGGGAGCGAATCGTCGTGTCAACATTGCTTTTAATAGCGCGTAATCATTTAATTCCTCTGGTCTCGCGTCGCCTAATAACTTCTGTGCGGTACCGCGAAGACTCATGCACAATTGTTGTGCCATTTCATTATCGTCCCATTCATTCCAATGGGTGGTTTGTTCAAAATGAACAATATAGTCTCTCCAGTCAACATTTCTACCATCGAATTTGTCAGGCTCTTTCTCGCGTCTTGAAATTGAACGAGCATCATTGTTAAATGAAACGTGTTTGCGGAGTTGTTCATTGGCTCTGATATTACTACTGGTATAATCAGACGCTTGATCAGAAGGCCAATAGAGAACTGGCTTGTTCGTATTTGAACCAACACGGTCTCTACCTAAATGCGGACGCGTTTTGTTGGACTGGCTTAGATTGGGTTCTGTTTCGTCACGGATTTTCTCTCTATATGAAGGCGGTGTAACTTTATAAGACGGCGGTATTCCGAAATCTAACCTTTGTGCTACTTTTTGTTTTAACGGAAGTTCGGAACGAGAAGTTCTGAGTTCCCTACTGGTCATTTCAGTCGTTTCCTCAGAAACCCCAGAGTAAGGCATGTGGTCTTTTTGTAAACCGTCACCTTCTCTTGATGTCGGATACTTATTTTCACGAGTTGAAAGGATAGCTTCCGTGTTGGTATTATCAACTCTTTCACTAACACCTTTCTGTGAATGCATAGAGCCTATATTCAGACTATAGCGTTCACTTGGTCGCGTATCTTTGGTTTCCGCCGGTTGTAAATTTGTAGACTCACGTGGCAATTCATATTTGGGAGTTTCCCTACCTTTAACATGTTTAATTGGGCTAAATACAAGTGGATCTAAAGTATAAGGCTCTTGCATTTCTCCAATATTCTCTGTTATATATTCTTCTAATCTTTCTAATTTAGCTTTTAAATTTTTAGCGACGTCAGCATATTTTTCCTGCAATTGTGAAATATCATGCGTAATTGATGATTCAGCCATTTTTAAAAATAAATTTAATTGAACTTTTAAGTAAATTACTTATTAAATTACCAATAAATAATAATCTTATAGTTAGCAGAAGTTTTACAACAGGTCCCCACAATGGCCATCAAAAATGTAACAGGAGGGGTTTACGGGGTAGTTTTTAATGAATGTAGATCAGTCTTGTTTTATTTGTGTAGTTACTCTTTAGTTTTTAAAGACGTAAATTCAACCAAGACGACCAAACTATGATGAACCAGACAACCATTTTGTCAACCTTGACTCGAAAATCTATGAACAGATACCAAGTTTCATGATGCATTTGCCAAGTGACTCTTTTTAGGTTACATACTAAGTTTCATTCGTATACCATGTATACCTCCTTTGAGTATTGAGTTCGTTCACAGGACCTGCGTCTCTGCCAACGTAAGTAATACAAAATAAAGTTTTGATAATTTAATCAGTAATATTTACAGAAGTTTCTTATGCAAACATCGAGATTCTTTAAATTATATAAAAGTCCCAATTTAGATTTAAATTGGTCTGACTCTGATGGGTATTTATAGTCGCGACTAGGGGAAAGCCCCTCTGCGTCGACTTTAATACCTAAACAGGTATAGACTCGCTATGTGCCATGGGTCGTCCAGCCCATGACACACCACCGCCAGTGTTAGCTGTTCCAGGTACATACGCCCTGGAGACAGGGCCCGTCTTCCACCACGAGGAGGTACTGGTCGGAATTCTGGAAGAATTGGTATGTGGCATTTCCCAGTCATAAAACTTATAACTTTCAAATTGAAAAGGTTACTACCTAACTTTTATGTTACAAAATTAATCTTATCAATGGACTTGAAACCTAACATTTTAGTTTTTAATTAGCCTAAAACAATTGCCTATCTTTTAGAAAAGTTTATTTTATTTCAAATATTTAAGACCAGATGGGCAGAGCAGTTTCCGTAAAAATTGGAAAGAATTATCTCCCCTTAAAAATTACAAAGATGCCCCATTGTATCGGTAGGCTCGCTGTATATAAATACAGACACTAACAGGCACTTAAGCACCCTACCTTGAGTAGGCTGTGAGACTGTGGCTCTTGTAATGGAAAACAATTTTCAAAACCCTGGGCGCTCAACGACCGTCCGTTGAGAACCCGTCGGCTCAACCTAGAAAACACTGCGACCCCGAGTGAATTTAGGCTAAATAGGTTCGAAAAGAGCTCGCAGCGCCATTAAAGTGATTTCCCTAATAACTATACTGGCGTACGAACTCGCCTAAACTGTGGATGGCTCTGGATTCTGGCTTACAATTATTAGCTTATTAGCTGTCTGTTAAGTTCAATGGCGGCGAATCAAGAGGGCGAGGAATTCTGGGATAGCCTGGATGTCGTTGGGGGCTGGCTAAAACCCGGATCCACTACACTTCGTTATCAGCCAGTAGTAGAAAAGTTCAAAATTGAGTTAAAAGATATGATAGTTAATTGTTTTAATTAGTGTTTGACTGGTCTGCTGTACTGAGATGATCACCTCAATATCCCTATTGTGTCTCACAACTATGTTGTGTTCTATGGTCATAACCGGATCCTATGATCGCAATGGAAGAGGGAGGTTTGGCGCCAAAGAAAACCTGGTTTAACCCACCATTTCGTTTGAAATGCCTGTACCAAGTCAGGACCATTGCGATCCACCAGTTCTCCGGTATGACTGATTCGTTTTTGTCATTTTCTCTGGACTATGAGATTGATCATTCAAGTTCGGTAGTTTTGTTATTACCTTTATTTATATTTTCTCTATTTCAGATATTCAAATGGAGTCCATATTAATTGTTTTCGATGAATTGTCTTTACACTAGACCTTATAGAGGAAGCCGGGGTCATACAGGCTATTCCGTTTTTTTAGGCTGCCCTTCGATTTAAGCAACACGTTATTAATTTACCTGACTTTGAGGCCTATGCATTTACTTTGATTAAGCGTCACTTTAAATAAACCCTTCTTTACTGATAAGGATACTCTCATCAAAATTATTCGTCTCGCTTCTTTCTTAAATATTCCTGAAGAAATTTTATTCCATCTAATTCCCAAAAACTCTTCGCAAATATCGCAGGCACAATATATTCCCATTTTATATGAACTTTTAAAAGCGCAATACAAAATCATTGCTTCCGATACAATTATCTCAAATAAACTTCCTTTAGAAATGTGGAGAATGGACGACTGTCCATACTATCATTTCAAAAAATATTATAGAGATTTTCGGAATTTGTATGATTACCAAAACAACGTTCTGGACGGTTGTTCCTGCGATAAGTGCATAACATTTACTAGAAAATCTTTTAGAAACATTTTCCGTAGTGACTCCATCGATGATTTTAATATAGATATATACTTTCCGCGGCCAACAGTAACGTCTGTTTTTTCTGGTAAAAAGAAAAAGAGGAAACGCCCGGCCTTTTGTGAGTGACCGAGTGAGTTGGTGTTTTACGCCCGTGCAACGCTATATAGGTTATGTACAGGCGATGAACATGAAAAGGATGATACAATGAACATGAAATGATGATGATGATAAATGAAATATGGGATGGGACACAGAGGACCGGTTAATTTTGCAGAACCACAGGTGAAGGGGAGAGGTGGGTAGGGGCGGAAAATGTAGCCTATGTGGTGCACTACTTGGCGGTCCACAAAGGGGTCTTTTACGTGCATGAAGCGTGGCACTCTCCACACACGTTGGCCCACTATGGTCGGCGGTCAGTGTTTCCGTATTATAGACCTGACAACCCCCGCGAACGAGGGCCACCCTATTCAGCCACCTAGGGTACACACTTGGTCGCTCTGTGGGCTGAGCACTGACCCGACGTCAGAATCCCAAGACCCTTAGTCGCCTCTTACGACAAGCTAGGCTCTGCTGCGGGCCTATTCGCCACCCGGGCCCCGCTGTCTGAAAAGAAACATATATTTGATGTTGACAAGATAAATGTATATGCGAGTATTGATCAAAACAAAAAAAATCAAACATTTTAAAATATGTTTAATGCTTCAGGCAGCAGGAACTACTCTTCCAGATCCATAACATTTTACTTTCTTGAGAGATGGCTTTGTCTGCTTACGTGTGGATGTGAATTTGTTGTTGTGTTTCAATGGACTTATTAGATATGATTGACCCTTTGGTGCACCTTGCTTTTAGAACCAATGGGACAATCAGATCGAGAAATTCCATTGCAACTTAATTTATTAAAAAAAAACTATAAATGATTAATAAAATAATCTATGAAAGGATATGGAGTGAATGAACATGAGACTATATCACATATGCCAACTCCAACTGCAATTTAGATAGTCAGTTAGTGGCGATTAGCAAAAGGGAAACCGAACCTCAAAACTTACCCTTATCATAAATGTATTTTTTGTACTAACCCCTAACACTTATTTTGTGTTTTCATCGACTATTACCCTAACTGTATTATTTTGTACTAACCCTAACCCTAAATGTATCTTTATATGCTAACCCCTAACCCTAACTGTGAGTTTTATACTAACCGTAACCCTAATTATATGTTGAACACTAACCCTTACCCTAATTGTATAATTTTGTACTAACCCTAACCCTAGATGTATCTTATGTACTAACCCCTAACCCTAATTGTGTTTTATACTAACCCTGACCCTAATTATATGTTTTACACTAACCCTAACCCTAATTATACGTTTTTGTACTAACCCTTATCATAAATGTATTTTTTGTACTAACCCCTACCACTAGTATTGTGTTTTCATCGACTATAAACGTAATTGTATAAATTTGTTCTAACCCTAACCCTAAATGTATCTTTATATGATAATCCTTCACCCTGTGTGTTTTATACTAACCTTAATCCTAATAATATGTTTTACACTAAGTCTAACCCTAATTTTACGTTTTTGTACTAACCCTTATCATAAATGTATTTTTTGTACTAACCCCTACCACTTATATTGTGTTTTCATCGACTATAACCCTAATTGTATAATTTTGTACTAACCCTAACCCTAATAATATGTATTACACTAACCTTAACCTTAATTATAAGATTTAAACCAACCCTCAACCTAATTATACTTATTTTTACTTACCCTTATCATAAATGGGTTTTTTTTGTACTAAACCCTAACACTAATTTTGTTTTTTCATCAACTATCACCCAAATGTATTATTTTGTACTAACCCTAACCCTAAATGTATCTTTATATGCTAACCCCTAACCCTAACTGTGTGTTTTATACTAACCATAACCCTAATTATATGTTTTACACTAACCTTTACCCTAATTGTATAATTTTGTACTAACCCTAACCCTAAATGTATCTTTATATGATAACCCCTAACCCTAATTGTGCGTTTTATACTAACCGTTACCCTAATTATATGTTATAATAGCCCTAACCCTAATTATACGTTTTGTACTAACCCTTATCATAAATGTATTTTTTGTACTAACCCCTACCACTTATTTTTGTGTTTTCATCGACTATAACCCTAATTGTGTGTTTTATACTAACCCTAACCCTAATAATATGTTTTACACTAACCCTAACCCTAATTATACGTTTTTGTACTAACCCTTATCATAAATGTATTTTTTTGTACTAACCCCTACCACTAATATTGTGTTTTCATCGACTATAACCCTAATTGTATATTTTTTTACTAACCCTAACCCTAAATGTATCTTTATATAATAACCCCTAACCCTAATTGTATGTTTTATACTAACTTTAACCCTAATAATTTGTTTTACCCTAATCCTAACCTTAATTATAAGTTTTACACTTATCCTAACCCTCATTATACTTTTTTTTACTTACCCTTATCATAAATGTATTTTTTTGTACTAACCCCTAACACTTATTTTGTGTTTTCATCGACTATAACCCTAATTGTATTATTTTGTACTTACCCTAATCCTAAATGTATCTTTCAATGCTAACCCCTAACCCTAACTGTGTGTTTTATACTAACCATAACCCTAATTATATGTTTAACACTAACCCTTACCTTAATTGTATAATATTGTACTAACCCTAACCCTAATGTATCTTTATATGCTAACCCCTAACCCTAATCATGTGTTTTATACTTACCCTAACCCTAATTATATGTTTTACACTAACCCTAACCCTAATTATACGTTTTTGTACTAACCCTTATCATAAATGTATTTTTTGTACTAACCCCTAACACTTATTTTGTGTTTTCATCGACTATAACCCTAATTGTATAATTTTGTACTTACCCTAACCCTAAATGTATCTTTATATAATAACCCCTTATCCTAATTGTGTGTTTTATACTAACCCTAACCCTAATAATATGTTTTACACTAACCCTAACCCTAATTATACGTTTTTGTACTAACCCTTATCATAAATGTATTTTTTGTACTAACCTCTACCACTAATATTGTGTTTTCATCGACTATAACCCTAATTGTATAATTTTGTATAACCCTAACCCTAAATGTATCTTATATGCTAACCCCAAACCCTAATTGTGTGTTTTATACTAACCATAACCCTAATTATATGTTTAACACTAATCCTTACCTTAATTATACGTTTTTGTACTAACACTTATCATAAGTGTATTTTTTTGTACTAACTCCTACCACTAATATTGTGTTTTCATCGACTATAACCCTAATTGTATAATTTTGTACTAACCCTTACCCTAAATGTATCTTTATATAATAACCCCTAACCCTAATTGTGTTTTTTATACTAACTTTAACCCTAATAATTTGTTTTACACTAACCCTAACCTTAATTATAAGTTTTACACTAACCCTAACCCTAATTATACTTTTTTTTTACTTACCCTTATCATAAATGTATTTTTTGTACTAACCCCTAACACTTATTTTGTGTTTTCATCGACTATTACCCTAACTGTATTATTTTGTACTAACCCTAACCCTAAATGTATCTTTATATGCTAACC
Source organism: Arcuatula senhousia (assembly GCA_963971305.1). Lineage (NCBI taxonomy): Eukaryota > Metazoa > Mollusca > Bivalvia > Mytilida > Mytilidae > Arcuatula > Arcuatula senhousia. Next base: position 61,412 of record CAXARO010000540.1, on the reverse strand, counting down.
CCTAACCCTAACTGTGAGTTTTATACTAACCGTAACCCTAATTATATGTTGAACACTAACCCTTACCCTAATTGTATAATTTTGTACTAGCCCTAACCCTAGATGTATCTTATGTACTAACCCCTAACCCTAATTGTGTTTTATACTAACCCTGACCCTAATTATATGTTTTACACTAACCCTAACCCTAATTATACGTTTTTGTACTAACCCTTATCATAAATGTATTTTTTGTACTAACCCCTACCACTAGTATTGTGTTTTCATCGACTATAAACGTAATTGTATAAATTTGTTCTAACCCTAACCCTAAATGTATCTTTATATGATAATCCTTTACCCTAACTGTGTGTTTTATACTAACCTTAATCCTAATAATATGTTTTACACTAAGTCTAACCCTAATTTTATGTTTTTGTACTAACCCTTATCATAAATGTATTTTTTGTACTAACCCCTACCACTTATATTGTGTTTTCATCGACTATAACCCTAATTGTATAATTTTGTACTAACCCTAACCCTAATAATATGTATTACACTAACGTTAACCTTAATTATAAGATTTAAACCAACCCTCAACCTAATTATACTTATTTTTACTTACCCTTATCATAAATGGTTTTTTTGTACTAAACCCTAACACTTATTTTGTTTTTTCATCAACTATCACCCAAATGTATTATTTTGTACTAACCCTAACCCTAAATGTATCTTTATATGCTAACCCCTAACCCTAACTGTGTGTTTTATACTAACCATAACCCTAATTATATGTTTTACACTAACCTTTACCCTAATTGTATAATTTTGTACTAACCCTAACCCTAAATGTATCTTTATATGCTAACCCCTAACCCTAATTGTGAGTTTTATACTAACCGTTACCCTAATTATATGTTATAATAGCCCTAACCCTAATTATACGTTTTGTACTAACCCTTATCATAAATGTATTTTTTGTACTAACCCCTACCACTAGTATTGTGTTTTCATCGACTATAAACGTAATTGTATAATTTTGTTCTAACCCTAACCCTAAATGTATCTTTATATGATAATCCTTAACCCTAACTGTGTGTTTTATACTAACCTTAATCCTAATAATATGTTTTACACTAAGTCTAACCCTAATTTTTACGTTTTTGTACTAACCCTTATCATAAATGTATTTTTTGTACTAACCCCTACCACTTATATTGTGTTTTCATCGACTATAACCCTAATTGTATAATTTTGTACTAACCCTAACCCTAATAATATGTATTACACTAACGTTAACCTTAATTATAAGATTTAAACCAACCCTCAACCTAATTATACTTATTTTTACTTACCCTTATCATAAATGTTTTTTTTTGTACTAAACCCTAACACTTATTTTGTTTTTTCATCAACTATCACCCAAATGTATTATTTTGTACTAACCCTAACCCTAAATGTATCTTTATATGCTAACCCCTAACCCTAACTGTGTGTTTTATACTAACCATAACCCTAATTATATGTTTTACACTAACCTTTACACTAATTGTATAATTTAGTACTAACCCTAACCCTAAATGTATCTTTATATGCTAACCCCTAACCCTAATTGTGCGTTTTATACTAACCGTTACCCTAATTATATGTTATAATAGCCCTAACCCTAATTATACGTTTTGTACTAACCCTTATCATAAATGTATTTTTTGTACTAACCCCTACCACTTATTTTTGTGTTTTCATCGACTATAACCCTAATTGTGTGTTTTATACTAACCCTAACCCTAATAATAGTTTTACACTAACCCTAACCCTAATTATACGTTTTTGTACTAACCCTTATCATAAATGTATTTTTTTGTACTAACCCCTACCACTAATATTGTGTTTTCATCGACTATAACCCTAATTGTATAATTTTTTACTAACCCTAACCCTAAATGTATCTTTATATAATAACCCCTAACCCTAATTGTATGTTTTATACTAACTTTAACCTTAATAATTTGTTTTACCCTAACCCTAACCTTAATTATAAGTTTTACACTTACCCTAACCCTCATTATACTTTTTTTTTACTTACCCTTATCATAAATGTATTATTTGTACTAACCCCTAACACTTATTTTGTGTTTTCATCGACTATAACCCTAATTGTATTATTTTGTACTTACCCTAACCCTAAATGTATCTTTCAATGCTAACCCCTAACCCTAACTGTGTGTTTTATACTAACCATAACCCTAATTGTATTATTTTGTACTAACCCTAACCCTAAATGTATCTTTCAATGCTAACCCCTAACCCTAACTGTGTGTTTTATACTAACCATAACCCTAATTATATGTTTAACACTAACCCTTACCTTAATTGTATAATATTGTACTAACCCTAACCCTAATGTATCTTTATATGCTAACCCCTAACCCTAATCATGTGTTTTATACTTACCCTAACCCTAATTATACGTTTTTGTACTAACCCTTATCATAAATGTATTTTTTGTACTAACCCCTAACACTTATTTTGTGTTTTCATCGACTATAACCCTAATTGTATAATTTTGTACTTACCCTAACCCTAAATGTATCTTTATATAATAACCCCTTATCCTAATTGTGTGTTTTATACTAACCATAACCCTAATTATATGTTTAACACTAATCCTTACCCTAATTATACGTTTTTGTACTAACACTTATCATAAGTGTATTTTTTTGTACTAACTCCTACCACTTATTTTGTGTTTTCATCGACTATAACCCTAATTGTATAATTTTGTACTAACCCTTACCCTAAATGTATCTTTATATAATAACCCCTAACCCTAATTGTGTTTTTTATACTAACTTTAACCCTAATAATTTGTTTTACACTAACCCTAACCTTAATTATAAGTTTTACACTAACTCTAACCCTAATTATACTTTTTTTTACTTACCCTTATCATAAATGTATTTTTTGTACTAACCCCTAACACTTATTTTGTGTTTTCATCGACTATTACCCTAACTGTATTATTTTGTACTAACCCTAACCCTAAATGTATCTTTATATGCTAACCCCTAACCCTAACTGTGTGTTTTATACTAACCATAACCCTAATTATATGTTTTACACTAACCTTTACCCTAATTGTATAATTTTGTACTAACCCTAACCCTAAATGTATCTTTATATGCTAACCCCTAACCCTAATTGTGCGTTTTATACTAACCGTTACCCTAATTATATGTTATAATAGCCCTAACCCTAATTATACGTTTTGTACTAACCCTTATCATAAATGTATTTTTTGTACTAACCCCTACCACTTATTTTTGTGTTTTCATCGACTATAACCCTAATTGTGTGTTTTATACTAACCCTAACCCTAATAATATGTTTTACACTAACCCTAACCCTAATTATACGTTTTTGTACTAACCCTTATCATAAATGTATTTTTTTTGTACTAACCCCTACCACTAATATTGTGTTTTCATCGACTATAACCCTAATTGTAAAATTTTTACTAACCCTAACCCTAAATGTATCTTTATATAATAACCCCTAACCCTAATTGTATGTTTTATACTAACTTTAACCCTAATAATTTGTTTTACCCTAACCCTAACCTTAATTATAAGTTTTACACTTACCCTAACCCTCATTATACTTTTTTTCACTTACCCTTATCATAAATGTATTTTTTGTACTAACCCCTAACACTTATTTTGTGTTTTCATCGACTATAACCCTAATTGTATTATTTTGTACTTACCCTAACCCTAAATGTATCTTTCAATGCTAACCCCTAACCCTAACTGTGTGTTTTATACTAACCATAACCCTAATTATATGTTTAACACTAACCCTTACCTTAATTGTATAATATTGTACTAACCCTAACCCTAATGTATCTTTATATGCTAACCCCTAACCCTAATCATGTGTTTTATACTTACCCTAACCCTAATTATATGTTTAACACTAACCCTAACCCTAATTATACGTTTTTGTACTAACCCTTATCATAAATGTATTTTTTGTACTAACCCCTAACACTTATTTTGTGTTTTCATCGACTATAACCCTAATTGTATAATTTTGTACTTACCCTAACCCTAAATGTATCTTTATATGATAATCCTTAACCCTAACTGTGTGTTTTATACTAACCTTAATCCTAATAATATGTTTTACACTAAGTCTAACCCTAATTTTACGTTTTTGTACTAACCCTTATCATAAATGTATTTTTTGTACTAACCCCTACCACTTATATTGTGTTTTCATCGACTATAACCCTAATTGTATAATTTTGTACTAACCCTAACCCTAATTGTATAATTTTGTACTAACCCTAACCCTAATTGTATAATTTTGTACTAACCCTAACCCTAATAATATGTATTACACTAACGTTAACCTTAATTATAAGATTTAAACCAACCCTCAACCTAATTATACTTATTTTTACTTACCCTTATCATAAATGTTTTTTTTTTACTAAACCCTAACACTTCTTTTGTTTTTTCATCAACTATCACCCAAATGTATTATTTTGTACTAACCCTAACCCTAAATGTATCTTTATATGCTAACCCCTAACCCTAACTGTGTGTTTTATACTAACCATAACCCTAATTATATGTTTTACACTAACCTTTACCCTAATTGTATAATTTTGTACTAACCCTAACCCTAAATGTATCTTTATATGCTAACCCCTAACCCTAATTGTGCATTTTATACTAACCGTTACCCTAATTATATGTTATAATAGCCCTAACCCTAATTATACGTTTTGTACTAACCCTTATCATAAATGTATTTTTTGTACTAACCCCTAACACTTATTTTGTGTTTTCATCGACTATAACCCTAATTGTATAATTTTGTACTTACCCTAACCCTAAATGTATCTTTATATAATAACCCCTTATCCTAATTGTGTGTTTTATACTAACCCTAACCCTAATAATGTTTTACACTAACCCTAACCCTAATTATACGTTTTTGTACTAACCCTTATCATAAATGTATTTTTTGTACTAACCTCTACCACTAATATTGTGTTTTCATCGACTATAACCCTAATTGTATAATTTTGTATAACCCTAACCCTAAATGTATTTTATATGCTAACCCCAAACCCTAATTGTGTGTTTTATACTAACCATAACCCTAATGATATGTTTATCACTAATCCTTACCCTAATTATACGTTTTTGTACTAACACTTATCATAAGTGTATTTTTTTGTACTAACTCCTACCACTAATATTGTGTTTTCATCGACTATAACCCTAATTGTATAATTTTGTACTAACCCTTACCCTAAATGTATCTTTATATAATAACCCCTAACCCTAATTGTGTTTTTTATACTAACTTTAACCCTAATAATTTGTTTTACACTAACCCTAACCTTAATTATAAGTTTTACACTAACCCTAACCCTAATTATACTTTTTTTACTTACCCTTATCATAAATGTATTTTTTGTACTAACCCCTAACACTTATTTTGTGTTTTCATCGACTATTACCCTAACTGTATTATTTTGTACTAACCCTAACCCTAAATGTATCTTTATATGCTAACCCCTAACCCTAACTGTGTGTTTTATACTAACCATAACCCTAATTATATGTTGAACACTAACCCTTACCCTAATTGTATAATTTTGTACTAACCCTAACCCTAGATGTATCTTATGTACTAACCCCTAACCCTAATTGTGTTTTATACTAACCCTGACCCTAATTATATGTTTTACACTAACCCTAATTATACGTTTTTGTACTAACCCTTATCATAAATGTATTTTTTGTACTAACCCCTACCACTAGTATTGTGTTTTCATCGACTATAAACGTAATTGTATAATTTTGTTCTAACCCTAACCCTAAATGTATCTTTATATGATAATCCTTAACCCTAACTGTGTGTTTTATACTAACCTTAATCCTAATAATATGTTTTACACTAAGTCTAACCCTAATTTTACGTTTTTGTACTAACCCTTATCATAAATGTATTTTTTGTACTAACCCCTACCACTTATATTGTGTTTTCATCGACTATAACCCTAATTGTATAATTTTGTACTAACCCTAACCCTAATTGTATAATTTTGTACTAACCCTAACCCTAATTGTATAATTTTGTACTAACCCTAACCCTAATTGTATAATTTTGTACTAACCCTAACCCTAATAATATGTATTACACTAACGTTAACCTTAATTATAAGATTTAAACCAACCCTCAACCTAATTATACTTATTTTTACTTACCCTTATCATAAATGTTTTTTTTTACTAAACCCTAACACTTCTTTTGTTTTTTCATCAACTATCACCCAAATGTATTATTTTGTACTAACCCTAACCCTAAATGTATCTTTATATGCTAACCCCTAACCCTAACTGTGTGTTTTATACTAACCATAACCCTAATTATATGTTTTACACTAACCTTTACCCTAATTGTATAATTTTGTACTAACCCTAACCCTAAATGTATCTTTATATGCTAACCCCTAACCCTAATTGTGCGTTTTATACTAACCGTTACCCTAATTATATGTTATAATAGCCCTAACCCTAATTATACGTTTTGTACTAACCCTTATCATAAATGTATTTTTTGTACTAACCCCTACCACTAGTATTGTGTTTTCATCGACTATAAACGTAATTGTATAATTTTGTTCTAACCCTAACCCTAAATGTATCTTTATATGATAATCCTTAACCCTAACTGTGTGTTTTATACTAACCTTAATCCTAATAATATGTTTTACACTAAGTCTAACCCTAATTTTACGTTTTTGTACTAACCCTTATCATAAATGTATTTTTTGTACTAACCCCTACCACTTACATTGTGTTTTCATCGACTATAACCCTAATTGTATAATTTTGTACTAACCCTAATAATATGTATTACACTAACGTTAACCTTAATTTTAAGATTTAAACCAACCCTCAACCTAATTATACTTATTTTTACTTACCCTTATCATAAATGTTTTTTTTTTGTACTAAACCCTAACACTTATTTTGTTTTTTCATCAACTATCACCCAAATGTATTATTTTGTACTAACCCTAACCCTAAATGTATCTTTATATGCTAACCCCTAACCCTAACTGTGTGTTTTATACTAACCATAACCCTAATTATATGTTTTACACTAACCTTTACCCTAATTGTATAATTTTGTACTAACCCTAACCCTAAATGTATCTTTATATGCTAACCCCTAACCCTAATTATGCGTTTTATACTAACCGTTACCCTAATTATATGTTATAATAGCCCTAACCCTAATTATACGTTTTGTACTAACCCTTATCATAAATGTATTTTTTGTACTAACCCCTACCACTTATTTTTGTGTTTTCATCGACTATAACCCTAATTGTGTGTTTTATACTAACCCTAACCCTAATAATATGTTTTACACTAACCCTAACCCTAATTATACGTTTTTGTACTAACCCTTATCATAAATGTATTTTTTTGTACTAACCCCTACCACTAATATTGTGTTTTCATCGACTATAACCCTAATTGTATAATTTTTTACTAGAGAGAGAGAGGGAGTGAGAGTTGGTGTTTTACGCCCGTGCAACGCTATATAGGTTATTTACAGGCGATGAACATGAAAAGGATGATAAAATGAACATGAAATGATGATGATGGGATGGGGTGGGACACAAAGGAACGGTTAATTTGTACTAACCCTAACCCTAAATGTATCTCTATATAATAACCCCTAACCCTAATTGTATGTTTTATACTAACTTTAACCCTAATAATTTGTTTTACCCTAACCCTAACCTTAATTATAAGTTTTACACTTACCCTAACCCTCATTATACTTTTTTTTACTTACCCTTATCATAAATGTATTATTTGTACTAACCCCTAACACTTATTTTGTGTTTTCATCGACTATAACCCTAATTGTATTATTTTGTACTAACCCTAACCCTAAATGTATCTTTCAATGCTAACCCCTAACCCTAACTGTGTGTTTTATACTAACCATAACCCTAACCCTAATAATATGTTTTACACTAACCCTAACCCTAATTATACGTTTTTGTACTAACCCTTATCATAAATGTATTTTTTGTACTAACCTCTACCACTAATATTGTACTAACCCTAACCCTAAATGTATCTTTAAATGCTAACCCCTAACCCTAATTGTGTATTATATACTTACCCTAACCCTAATTATACGTTTTTGTACTAACCCTTATCATAAATGTATTTTTTGTACTAACCCCTAACACTTATTTTGCGTTTTCATCGACTTTAACCCTAATTGTATTATTTTGTACTAACCCTAACCCTAAATGTATCTTTATATGCCAACCCCCTTACCCTAACTGTGTGTTTTGTACTAACCATAACCCTATTTATATGTTTTACACTAACCTTTACCCTAATTGTATAATTTTTTACTAACCCTAACCCTAATTGCTCTAAAGGGAATCTGTGATGTACCCATACAGATACAGAATATCAAAATCTTACACCCCCTTTCTAAATCCACCACTGAAAGATGTAATGATCGGATAATTGTAATCATTATTTTAGCTAAACCCTACACATTGTTATTGTTTTTATCTCTCTTGGCATTTTGTCTCAACAATCTAATTATACAAAACAATCATGGTCATATGCACACATATAAAACACAATGCCATCACATTGGCGACAATAAATTCATGTAGATCATTCAATGTAATGAATGCAAACTTTATCTTCCCCCTAAAAAAATTATAATATGATAATGGTATTGCTCTTCAAGAAGCCAATGAGGTACCAAAGGGGCATCCTAATATCAAAAGTCCGAAACTTCGAAGACAATACCATAGAACGAAAACGACGAAGACAACACAAAGAAACAACATAAAATACAAAACATAAACAACTGAATAACAACTAGTAACACGAACTCTAGCCTTAGCAAGAGTGAACTCAGGTGCTCCGGAAGAGTAAGCGGTTCTGCCTGCTATAGCTTGTGAAGATATGTAGATTAGAAACGATGCTAGTCCTTCGGAAGGGACGAAAAAAGATTGTCCTTGTATGGGGCTAGCAATTAAAGACCACTTTGTGGAGTTCAATAAGTGTAGACTCAATGGGGGTTGCTACAAATTAAGGTTAAATTCAGAAACTGCAAGCTAGGCTGGAGAGGGATTTACAGAAGCATTAAGCTTGTTTCCCCATCCGGGGTAAATACATATGTTTAAATTAAGATATGTAGATAAAATACAAATTGTGATATTTCCAACCATTTTGAAAAATCTGTCTAGTTAGTTAGTTAGTTATTGCTTTACTCCCAAGTAACTTACACACATACATGTACATTGACTATGTTTTGAAGTATGGAGCGCCATTCCAGACACGGCCTCCATCATTTAATTTTTGTAAATGTTTTCATTTAGCATCTCCTCACTACAATTTATGTTTTTGTCATGTATGGTATACATTAAGTTCATTTTATCTCATATTAAGTACTATTGAATATGTCATTATTTAATATGATATTATTTTGTATTTTTATATGGCTCACATGTGTACATGTACATTTATTCACATGGCTGGTAGCTGTATGGTTCTGTTTGGTACGGTCTAACCTTGTATAATGCTTTAAATAGCCATAGCAGAAATTATAATTGACAATTTCATGAAACTATAACACTCATTTTATCAATCTGCAGTTGTCAAAATTCATCAATGCAATTTGAAATGTAATTTGGACATGTCCTACTGGTACAACTCTGCCTATTATACATGTTAGTAATAATTTATTATTTTTATATGCAAATGTAAGGAAACTTTGTGTACATTTTTGTTTATTTTTTCTTTACAGCTTTTCACCACATACTTTCATCACACTTTATTAGATGTACTTCCACAATAAAGTTTACATGATTATGCTGCTTAGCTGTCTGCATTATTTCTCATCGCCATATACAAGTGATAGATATAGAGAGGCAGCACACTACCATTTCCCTCGTCCCGTGCGGGGCCCGGGAGGCGAATAGGCCCGCAGCAGCGCTAAGCTTGTCGGTAAAAGTCCACTAAAGAGCGCTCACAAACCTGACATCGGGGTCAGGCCGCTTTGCCCAAAAAGCGACTGGGATGTGTGCCCCAGGTGGTTGAATGGGGCAGCCCTGACATCGAGAGATGCGGGGTCGTCAGGCGATAATGCGGAAAACCTGACCGCAAACCATAATGGTGCACCGTGTTGGGAAAAAATGTCACGTTCCTCGCACGTTAAAGAACCCTGCTGCAGGTCTCGGTAAGAGTAGGACCCGTAGGATCCCCATGCAGGAGGCAAAATCTCCCGTCCCTACCAATCACTCCTTTTTCCAGTGGCAGTCAAAACTTTTCTACCCAATTGGCCTTGTGTCCCCATTTCCTCCACTTCATCATCATTTCATGTTCATTGTATCACCACTTTCATGTTCATCTCCCGGATATAGCCGAAATCGCGCTGCTTGGGAGTAAAGCAATAACTAACTAACCATTTCCCCCTATCGTCCGTTTTATAGGATTTTGCACATGTTAAACTTTCTCAAGTCACTGTGGAAACAATAGTCGGTATTATATTTGTCCTGTTTCTTCTTCCAATTTGCTTTGTCTTTTGGGAAGGAAATATAGTCAGAGTAAATTATAAAAAATCACGATGTACATGGTTTACATGTTTATAAAGCTTTAACTTTTTTTCAAGGTTTAATTAACATTTTATTATCTGTTTGACCAGAAAAGTTTAATTCACAAAACTGTGACGGACGAAGCGGGGGACAAAAATCATAACTATTGATAACAAATGTAAAATTTAATACAATGTTATACATGTAGGTATACATAATTTTCAATCTAATTGGGTCGCAGATAAAATAATATAATATAATAGTGATGGTTGACATATATATTATTTGGATTTACTTCAAGTCTGATTTTTTATGAAATAGTTTATACTTTCACAATATGGAATAGACTAAATAACTGCGAAGAGAAGAGGTTCAAACAAAAAGTTGAAGTGAGTGAGTGAGTTGGTGTTTTACGCCCGTGCAACGCTATATAGGTTATTTAAAGGCGATGAACATGAAAATGATGATAAAATGAACATGAAATGATGATGATCAATGAAATATGGGGATGGGGTGGGAAACAAAGGACTGGTAAATTTTGAAGAACCACAGGAAAAGATGAGAGGTGGGTAGGGGCGGAAAATTAAGCCTATGACGTGCGGTCCACTAAGGGGTCTTTTACGTGCATGGAGCGTGGCACTCCATACAAAAAATACAAAAAAAAAAGAAATCTTACATTCTGATGTGACGAAGCATTACTGCTTCTGCTTGATGCAACTGCCACCTGTGGTGTCCATGCTGTCTGAGGAGGGGATGACATGTGTGTCACAGCAGGGTCAGCTTGGTTGTCAATCTGCGATGCTATTGTGTCCTACACGAAATATCAAAATAAAATAATCTGTTGAATCTTATTTTCATTCAAACATATGCAGATAGATATAATAAAATGCAAGACATGTCAAACTACATGTTTTGAAGTTTCTTTATAAAATGCATAACAAATTAATAATACATTATTGATATGAAGCTAGTTTATATTATCATATATGGTAACCAGTAGAAGCAAAGATGATTATAATTTTAACCAAGAAGAAATATTTTCAAATGAAAAAAAAACCAACCCCCCCCCCAAAAAAAAAAAACAAACTTAGTAACTTACATCTGCTTTTCTTGATCCTTTTGTCTGACTTGGCCGAGAGGCCTTTTTGAATCTTCTGGCGGTGGGAGGTAGTGACTTAACATCTGCTTCTTCGTCGGAAATAAGTATGCAGCTTCCTTGTGGTTCGGGGTGCTGCTTCTATGGGATGTTGTGATATTACTTGGTGTAATTTCTGTATTACTCATGTTGTTGGTCTTTTTTTCCTCAAAACAAAATTATATTCCATTGTAGGAAGAAGGATTTACTAGTACAGTGTCAACAATGAACACCATACATTTACAAGAGGATACAAGAATGGTATGTTGTTGATATTTTTATATGTATATATACGCTTTCACAAATGTTCTATTTATAGCTAATGTGCTTTCATAAATCAAGTACAAATTCTTTCAAAAGTTGATGTGAATGTCAGTCAGTCAGTCTCTGGTAAATCCCTCCTCTATCAGGAGAACCTGGAACTGCTCCAGTAATGAATGAATATATGTACAAGTCTGCTTTCCACCACTGTGGCAAGCACGGGTAAAAAACTCCAGTCTATATATTATATTTAAAAAGGAAACACTAAAATATAAAAGTCTAAAACTCTCTTTCTGCCCTGAGCTCAACCATACCCTTCATTACTTTCAAGCAATGCTGCTCGTCTCTCATGTAGTGCATAGCACAGACTTCTAGTCACTGATTCTATGGAGTTGACTTCAGTATCGGAGAGTTTATCATGCCACTCAAAGAAGCTACAGTCTAATATGAGTTGGGTCATCAATGCTGAGTTTACACATATTCCAGTCCAGGTGATAGTTCCAATCATGGGTACTATGATGGCGTATATCAAGTTTAGAAACTTATCTCTGACATCTGATAGAGACGGACATATGGCCAAGAAGTGTTCCAAGTTCTCAACATTACCCTGACATAATGGGCAGGTAGGTGATCTTTGACCATTTGAGAATTTCGACCGATGATACTGAAGAATATAGGAGTCAAGGAGCATCTTTGCTTTAAAACTGGCCTTACGAATGCACATCTGTTCAGTTCCTGCACTTTTCCATAATACGTGTGTAGCACCAATCACACATTTTTTAACATTTAAATATCTAAGAGTTGATTTGGATTCAGCTTCATTCGTGATCTTTTCAAACCAGTACATGTCAACATGCTTTTTGACTTTTCTCTTCCAACTCAGTTTTGACTCAGGATGTGATAGAACTTCAGAAGCGGATGGAAGTGCTTACTGTTTTAACCCTAATTATGCGTTTTATACTAACCGTTACCCTAATTATATGTTATAATAGCCCTAACCCTAATTATACGTTTTGTACTAACCCTTATCATAAATGTATTTTTTGTACTAACCCCTACCACTTATTTTTGTGTTTTCATCGACTATAACCCTAATGGTGTGTTTTATACTAACCCTAACCCTAATAATATGTTTTACACTAACCCTAACCCTAATTATACGTTTTTGTACTAACCCTTATCATAAATGTATTTTTTTGTACTAACCCCTACCACTAATATTGTGTTTTCATCGACTATAACCCTAATTGTATAATTTTTTACTAGAGAGAGAGAGGGAGTGAGAGTTGGTGTTTTACGCCCGTGCAACGCTATATAGGTTATTTACAGGCGATGAACATGAAAAGGATGATAAAATGAACATGAAATGATGATGATGGGATGGGGTGGGACACAAAGGAACGGTTAATTTGTACTAACCCTAACCCTAAATGTATCTCTATATAATAACCCCTAACCCTAATTGTATGTTTTATACTAACTTTAACCCTAATAATTTGTTTTACCCTAACCCTAACCTTAATTATAAGTTTTACACTTACCCTAACCCTCATTATACTTTTTTTTACTTACCCTTATCATAAATGTATTATTTGTACTAACCCCTAACACTTATTTTGTGTTTTCATCGACTATAACCCTAATTGTATTATTTTGTACTAACCCTAACCCTAAATGTATCTTTCAATGCTAACCCCTAACCCTAACTGTGTGTTTTATACTAACCATAACCCTAACCCTAATAATATGTTTTACACTAACCCTAACCCTAATTATACGTTTTTGTACTAACCCTTATCATAAATGTATTTTTTGTACTAACCTCTACCACTAATATTGTACTAACCCTAACCCTAAATGTATCTTTAAATGCTAACCCCTAACCCTAATTGTGTATTATATACTTACCCTAACCCTAATTATACGTTTTTGTACTAACCCTTATCATAAATGTATTTTTTGTACTAACCCCTAACACTTATTTTGCGTTTTCATCGACTTTAACCCTAATTGTATTATTTTGTACTAACCCTAACCCTAAATGTATCTTTATATGCCAACCCCCTTACCCTAACTTTGTGTTTTGTACTAACCATAACCCTATTTATATGTTTTACACTAACCTTTACCCTAATTGTATAATTTTTTACTAACCCTAACCCTAATTGCTCTAAAGGGAATCTGTGATGTACCCATACAGATACAGAATATCAAAATCTTACACCCCCTTTCTAAATCCACCACTGAAAGATGTAATGATCGGATAATTGTAATCATTATTTTAGCTAAACCCTACACATTGTTATTGTTTTTATCTCTCTTGGCATTTTGTCTCAACAATCTAATTATACAAAACAATCATGGTCATATGCACACATATAAAACACAATGCCATCACATTGGCGACAATAAATTCATGTAGATCATTCAATGTAATGAATGCAAACTTTATCTTCCCCCTAAAAAAATTATAATATGATAATGGTATTGCTCTTCAAGAAGCCAATGAGGTACCAAAGGGGCATCCTAATATCAAAAGTCCGAAACTTCGAAGACAATACCATAGAACGAAAACGACGAAGACAACACAAAGAAACAACATAAAATACAAAACATAAACAACTGAATAACAACTAGTAACACGAACTCTAGCCTTAGCAAGAGTGAACTCAGGTGCTCCGGAAGAGTAAGCGGTTCTGCCTGCTATAGCTTGTGAAGATATGTAGATTAGAAACGATGCTAGTCCTTCGGAAGGGACGAAAAAAGATTGTCCTTGTATGGGGCTAGCAATTAAAGACCACTTTGTGGAGTTCAATAAGTGTAGACTCAATGGGGGTTGCTACAAATTAAGGTTAAATTCAGAAACTGCAAGCTAGGCTGGAGAGGGATTTACAGAAGCATTAAGCTTGTTTCCCCATCCGGGGTAAATACATATGTTTAAATTAAGATATGTAGATAAAATACAAATTGTGATATTTCCAACCATTTTGAAAAATCTGTCTAGTTAGTTAGTTAGTTATTGCTTTACTCCCAAGTAACTTACACACATACATGTACATTGACTATGTTTTGAAGTATGGAGCGCCATTCCAGACACGGCCTCCATCATTTAATTTTTGTAAATGTTTTCATTTAGCATCTCCTCACTACAATTTATGTTTTTGTCATGTATGGTATACATTAAGTTCATTTTATCTCATATTAAGTACTATTGAATATGTCATTATTTAATATGATATTATTTTGTATTTTTATATGGCTCACATGTGTACATGTACATTTATTCACATGGCTGGTAGCTGTATGGTTCTGTTTGGTACGGTCTAACCTTGTATAATGCTTTAAATAGCCATAGCAGAAATTATAATTGACAATTTCATGAAACTATAACACTCATTTTATCAATCTGCAGTTGTCAAAATTCATCAATGCAATTTGAAATGTAATTTGGACATGTCCTACTGGTACAACTCTGCCTATTATACATGTTAGTAATAATTTATTATTTTTATATGCAAATGTAAGGAAACTTTGTGTACATTTTTGTTTATTTTTTCTTTACAGCTTTTCACCACATACTTTCATCACACTTTATTAGATGTACTTCCACAATAAAGTTTACATGATTATGCTGCTTAGCTGTCTGCATTATTTCTCATCGCCATATACAAGTGATAGATATAGAGAGGCAGCACACTACCATTTCCCTCGTCCCGTGCGGGGCCCGGGAGGCGAATAGGCCCGCAGCAGCGCTAAGCTTGTCGGTAAAAGTCCACTAAAGAGCGCTCACAAACCTGACATCGGGGTCAGGCCGCTTTGCCCAAAAAGCGACTGGGATGTGTGCCCCAGGTGGTTGAATGGGGCAGCCCTGACATCGAGAGATGCGGGGTCGTCAGGCGATAATGCGGAAAACCTGACCGCAAACCATAATGGTGCACCGTGTTGGGAAAAAATGTCACGTTCCTCGCACGTTAAAGAACCCTGCTGCAGGTCTCGGTAAGAGTAGGACCCGTAGGATCCCCATGCAGGAGGCAAAATCTCCCGTCCCTACCAATCACTCCTTTTTCCAGTGGCAGTCAAAACTTTTCTACCCAATTGGCCTTGTGTCCCCATTTCCTCCACTTCATCATCATTTCATGTTCATTGTATCACCACTTTCATGTTCATCTCCCGGATATAGCCGAAATCGCGCTGCTTGGGAGTAAAGCAATAACTAACTAACCATTTCCCCCTATCGTCCGTTTTATAGGATTTTGCACATGTTAAACTTTCTCAAGTCACTGTGGAAACAATAGTCGGTATTATATTTGTCCTGTTTCTTCTTCCAATTTGCTTTGTCTTTTGGGAAGGAAATATAGTCAGAGTAAATTATAAAAAATCACGATGTACATGGTTTACATGTTTATAAAGCTTTAACTTTTTTTCAAGGTTTAATTAACATTTTATTATCTGTTTGACCAGAAAAGTTTAATTCACAAAACTGTGACGGACGAAGCGGGGGACAAAAATCATAACTATTGATAACAAATGTAAAATTTAATACAATGTTATACATGTAGGTATACATAATTTTCAATCTAATTGGGTCGCAGATAAAATAATATAATATAATAGTGATGGTTGACATATATATTATTTGGATTTACTTCAAGTCTGATTTTTTATGAAATAGTTTATACTTTCACAATATGGAATAGACTAAATAACTGCGAAGAGAAGAGGTTCAAACAAAAAGTTGAAGTGAGTGAGTGAGTTGGTGTTTTACGCCCGTGCAACGCTATATAGGTTATTTAAAGGCGATGAACATGAAAATGATGAAAAATGAACATGAAATGATGATGATCAATGAAATATGGGGATGGGGTGGGAAACAAAGGACTGGTAAATTTTGAAGAACCACAGGAAAAGATGAGAGGTGGGTAGGGTCGGAAAATTAAGCCTATGACGTGCGGTCCACTAAGGGGTCTTTTACGTGCATGGAGCGTGGCACTCCATACAAAAAATACAAAAAAAAAAGAAATCTTACATTCTGATGTGACGAAGCATTACTGCTTCTGCTTGATGCAACTGCCACCTGTGGTGTCCATGCTGTCTGAGGAGGGGATGACATGTGTGTCACAGCAGGGTCAGCTTGGTTGTCAATCTGCGATGCTATTGTGTCCTACACGAAATATCAAAATAAAATAATCTGTTGAATCTTATTTTCATTCAAACATATGCAGATAGATATAATAAAATGCAAGACATGTCAAACTACATGTTTTGAAGTTTCTTTATAAAATGCATAACAAATTAATAATACATTATTGATATGAAGCTAGTTTATATTATCATATATGGTAACCAGTAGAAGCAAAGATGATTATAATTTTAACCAAGAAGAAATATTTTCAAATGAAAAAAAAACCAACCCCCCCCCCAAAAAAAAAAAAACAAACTTAGTAACTTACATCTGCTTTTCTTGATCCTTTTGTCTGACTTGGCCGAGAGGCCTTTTTGAATCTTCTGGCGGTGGGAGGTAGTGACTTAACATCTGCTTCTTCGTCGGAAATAAGTATGCAGCTTCCTTGTGGTTCGGGGTGCTGCTTCTATGGGATGTTGTGATATTACTTGGTGTAATTTCTGTATTACTCATGTTGTTGGTCTTTTTTTCCTCAAAACAAAATTATATTCCATTGTAGGAAGAAGGATTTACTAGTACAGTGTCAACAATGAACACCATACATTTACAAGAGGATACAAGAATGGTATGTTGTTGATATTTTTATATGTATATATACGCTTTCACAAATGTTCTATTTATAGCTAATGTGCTTTCATAAATCAAGTACAAATTCTTTCAAAAGTTGATGTGAATGTCAGTCAGTCAGTCTCTGGTAAATCCCTCCTCTATCAGGAGAACCTGGAACTGCTCCAGTAATGAATGAATATATGTACAAGTCTGCTTTCCACCACTGTGGCAAGCACGGGTAAAAAACTCCAGTCTATATATTATATTTAAAAAGGAAACACTAAAATATAAAAGTCTAAAACTCTCTTTCTGCCCTGAGCTCAACCATACCCTTCATTACTTTCAAGCAATGCTGCTCGTCTCTCATGTAGTGCATAGCACAGACTTCTAGTCACTGATTCTATGGAGTTGACTTCAGTATCGGAGAGTTTATCATGCCACTCAAAGAAGCTACAGTCTAATATGAGTTGGGTCATCAATGCTGAGTTTACACATATTCCAGTCCAGGTGATAGTTCCAATCATGGGTACTATGATGGCGTATATCAAGTTTAGAAACTTATCTCTGACATCTGATAGAGACGGACATATGGCCAAGAAGTGTTCCAAGTTCTCAACATTACCCTGACATAATGGGCAGGTAGGTGATCTTTGACCATTTGAGAATTTCGACCGATGATACTGAAGAATATAGGAGTCAAGGAGCATCTTTGCTTTAAAACTGGCCTTACGAATGCACATCTGTTCAGTTCCTGCACTTTTCCATAATACGTGTGTAGCACCAATCACACATTTTTTAACATTTAAATATCTAAGAGTTGATTTGGATTCAGCTTCATTCGTGATCTTTTCAAACCAGTACATGTCAACATGCTTTTTGACTTTTCTCTTCCAACTCAGTTTTGACTCAGGATGTGATAGAACTTCAGAAGCGGATGGAAGTGCATACTGTTTTAAAAGTTTGTCAATTTAGATGAACCAGCTTTTTGAACTTTTGGTTTTTGTAGAGATTTGACGTTTCGCAAGATCATTTTCAACAGAATCACTACGAGCTATTGTTCCAAACATTGTCAAAATTTTCTTATGAAGCGTTGCTTCTATTGGGAGTTGCCCTAGTAATAAGTATGAACCGGCGTTAGCAGTTCTTGTTGTAAAATGTTGGATCTGCTTTAAAATGGTATTGCAGTAAATGTCTAATCTACTTATATCCTTTGCTGAAAGGTTCACTATCTCTAGTCCAAAAAGAAGGCGTGGTACTACATAGGTCGTCCATAGTTTACATGATACTTCTGGGTTGAGTCCATTCAAGCCATGGAAGCCAGAACCCATGAGTGCATAAGCTGTTTGCCGTGCAGTTTTTAAACGATTTGTAATTATTGTTTTTGTAGTTTCGGATTCTCGTGAGTCTCTATCCACTCCAATATGTGTATAGTTATCTACAATTTCTAGGTTGTCTGACCCAATTGAAAATTTATCCATTTCATTCCACTTTGCTGATGATAATGCAGAATTCCAAACCATTATCTTTGTCTTTTCTCTGCTGATAGTATATTCTTCCGTCTCTGCATAGTTTTTTGTGTAATTAATCATTGTCTGAAGTTCTTCTGGTTTATCAGAGATTAGTAGTAGATCGTCCGCACACATGGGTGTTCCAAGATAGACATCTCCAATTTTGAATCCCAAATTTTCCGATTTTAGCGTTTCTATTAGAGGATTAACAAACAGTTTGTACACTGATGGGGACCAGACACTCCCCTGTCGCACTCCTTGGCCTTCGGAAAAAGGAGTAGATAGCTTTCCCTCCCAGCGGACAATTGATTTCATATCTGTGTACCAGTCATTCAGGATCAGCCAGCTAGCATCTCTAATGCCATACTGATAAACACGCTTCATCAAAGAGGCATGCCATACAACATCAAAAGCTGACGAGGCATCAACAAACGTAGTATACAAGGTAGTGCCAGACTCTTTTGCCTCAATGATGGCCTCACTTAGAGCCAATGCTGCAAAAATAGGAGATACGCCTGATGAAAAACCACGTTGAAGTCTACTTTGCTTTTCTCTGATCCTTGTTTCCTCTAAGTTGAGATGTACCGATTCCATCAATTTTCCCATAATTGGAGAGACTGTTATCCGACGATATGATTTTGGCAAGTGTGGTGATTTCCCATGACCTTTATATAGTGGTGATACTATGCCTTCCTTAAAGCATTTTGGCACACAGTTGAACTTGAAGGCTTCATTTAATAGACATGTTAGTACCTCAATAGTTTTGTCTCCTGCATATTTCAAATGCTCAGCAGAAATTCCAAAATGATCATAAGCTTTTCCAGACTTCATCTTGGAGATACAGAGCTTCACCGTCTCAGTGTTAAATACCAAGTTACAATTGTCATTTTCAAATATATCTTGTAATAGCAGGCGATCTAGTTCAACTTGGGCATTATACTTTTCATTTTCAGCGTTTACATCTGGTATTGAAAGATCTTTAAAGTAACTTGTCCATGCCTCTCGATTAAGATCTGGCGTGTCAAAGTGGTGGTCATCAACCTTGATATAATCCAGCATCTTTTTCCCAGTGCTTCTTTGACGACGAATGATTTTGTAAAAAGTTGCATCATCACCAGTATGTGCTTCCATGATGTTTTCATACAAAGAGTGTCTTTCCTCTGCATTCATTTGCCTTTGGAGTTGTCGCTATTGCCTTTTTAGGGCCAAACGTTCAATATTAAGAGAGTTGTTCTTATCCTGAGGTGAACCTTGTAATTTCCACCGGAAATGTGCAAATTTACTTTGTTTGCATAGATCATCTAACTTTGCGTTCCACACCCGTTTACGCTTTCCAGTTGAAATCTTTGGTGCACATTCAAATGCAGTTTCTGATAGTATAGAGAAGAGCTCTTCACAGCCCATTTCAACAAAGGAGAATGCACTGTTATCAACATACATTTGACTAACTCTATCATCTAATGTCTTTTGGTATCTTTCAATGTCAAGCTTTTTCCACTTAACTTTACAGACTTTTGGAGTAGATTTTGGTGTTTTCTTGTTGTTCATATTAAAGACGCATGATAACGTGGCCGCTACTGCCCGGTGAGAGGATGTATTCAAGGCATCATCCATCAATACATGAACATCTGAAATGCTGTCCCTTTGAGAAGCTGATACAAAGATATAGTCTATTTGAGATGATTGTTTACCGCTATGGTGAAAGTAAGTATGTGAGGTGGGATAATTGCTTGATAGAATCATACAAGTGTCGTGTAAAAAGGCTTTCAGAGCAGCGTCTTGTGGGCATGGTGTTGGCCGACTTAAGCTTGAGTTCATATCTCCCATTATGACAATCGTAGCGTTCCTGTACTTTGCCACTACTTCCGATATCTCATCCAAAGTACTTTCAAACAGGTCAATCGAGTAGTTACGACACGGCATATAAACAGTTAAAAGGATAAAATCTAAAATCTCAGTCTCCAGCTTTACTACGGAAAGTCTATGGCTGCCATCTTCCAGTGCTTTAATGTTATTGTTGATTTTGTTTGTCCAAAGTATCGCAGTTCCTGCCATCCCCCTTGGTTTCGCAAAGTTAGAAATCGGATTTTCATCATCAACACATTTTACATTGCAACTCCAGTCATTATCTGCGCAAAAATCTTCAAGTTTAGACTTTTCAAAATTGTAGAGGAAGTGCTCCTGTATAGCAATTACTGAAAATTTTCCCATCATATCAAGTAAGTATGCTTTATTTGACGTAAAACATTCAATGTTAATTGTTGCAATTTCTAGTTTCGACTCACTGGGGGATGGTTTGACGGTTGGCCTCTTTCTAAAAAATTTTGATGGATATCAGCTGGCGTTGAGTTTGGTGTCATTTGAGTGTATGAAGGCTCTCTTTCAAAGACCTGTGTGCTCCGTCCCTCATTTTGCGATGTACGCTGAGATTGGTCTAAGCCAACTGACTCGGTAGCTAGAGTGACAGTCTCCTGTGTTTGCTTTTGATACGGAGGTGGAGGGATTGTGGTCTGAATAGGTATTCCATTCACTGGTAGTGTGTGCTTTGGTAGATTGACAACACGTTGTTGCTGATGAATTGGTACAAAGTGAGGACGCATACACTATGAACCAAAAAAAATGACTGACATTACCATATACAGTTCATATTTGATTTTTAGAATCTGATGATGACTGTAAATTTACTGTTAATGGTGTGTCTTTTTCTGTTCCGGACTGATACAGGTCTTTCCAGTAAATTACAATATTGGTCTTTCTACTGTTTTTCTTTGTTTTGAACTTAATCAGTAAATATCAGTCAAATACAGTTACTTTGTGTCACTGTCTTGGTCTTTTATTCACTGTATCAGATCATTTCAGAACTTTTAAATAATTACCTTGATTTAAAATGACTGATGCAAACTGCATCCGTTCACATCAGTGAACATTAGATTTTACCTTGATTTAGAATGACTGATACAGACTGCATCTGTTCATATCTGTCAAAATCCGATTTTACCTTGATTTAGAATGACTGATGCTGACTGCATCATTCCGCTTCAGTGATCATTGGACTAACCTTGATTTAAAATGACTGATGCTGACTGCATCTGTTCAAGTAAGTAATCATTGGATTTTACCTTGATTTAAAAAGACTGATCTTGACTGTATCATTCCTTGTCTGCATTGTTGGATTGACATTATTACGCTCTCAATATTAATATTAAGTTAATAAATCTGATATGGAGTTTAAAATCTTCAACCTTAAAGCTTAGTCGGTAAAAAGTTCAAATTCAAACCATACATGCATTTACCATTGAGCGATATGTAGAAAGAAATGTTTTTATTATAGCAGGTATAATTCATTTAGAAAATAACGGTGTTATTTATATATTTTATTTCCAAAGTACAATTTTTGCAGCTTTTACAATGTAATTAATGACCTCCACATGCATGACATGTACATGTTTTATACGAAATTTGTACCGTAACCAAGAACTTAACCAAAGGGAATGGAGAGACGGACTGGCCGACGTACAATCAAACAACATACGTTGGCGATCGGGCTATTAAAATGATTATCATTGAAAAAAGAACAGTTTAAGTTTATAAAATGTTAATGCGAGTCAACCTTGGAAATCAGCGACCATTCAAAATGAAAAAAAAACACAACGCTTTTAAATAAAACTTTGTTTTATCAGTTGAACATTTAATATTTGCTAGTAGCATAATAAGATTCCTTCCGTAGTGCGACAAAATTATTTCATGTATAATGTTTGGAATTCCATCTTAAAATAAACTTGAGTGGAAACCAATTGTTGGTTCTTTCATCTGTTATCTCCTGAGAAGTGAAATCTCTATGGCCGACATTTTCACAATTCTGCTTCAGTGGGAATCGAAGGGGAAATCGGTTTTCTTAGGATCAGAACCAAAACTTTTTGTGTTGATTTTCGGTAAAATTGGTCTTAAAAAACTTCCGGCGTCCATAATGGATTTTATGCTGACCCCTCCTTTTCTTAAATTTCTGCAGTTTGTTATTCATTTATATAGTTAATAGATAAGATATGCTACACAAATTTATATATGTACATTGTACATGTGCCTACCTTGTAAGAAATTTCTTCAAAGTTAACGTTCCTTTATAAATCGGTTACATGCATATGTATCTCATCGGTACATGTATACATCATGTACATATTCCGGCTTCAGGGGGCTACAATAAACAAGTATTTCACAAGCGCAAATTGCAATCGCTCAATCAGTTGATACCCTACTTGTATTCATGTTTGTGTTTATTAATAAGATTTAATTACTTTAGGAAAGTCACCATCAGGATACTATTTGCTTTGAAGATTTGAATGCAGAACCTGCAATAGAGACCATTCAGTGTGTATTTATTATTTATTATTTGTTTTATTTCTTTATTTTTGATAACAATTATTTTTATCTTATATGTTTTTCGACAATAAACAAGAATGTGTCCAAAAGACATAGTGTTCCATCTCGCAACATTTAAGACGGACGAACAAAAGAACAAACGGATGGACGGACGGACGAGCGAACAGATGAAAGAAAGAAAAACGAACGAACGAACGGACGGACGGAAGAACAGACACGAACACTAAATGCTCCCCAACTCTCGTATATGGGGCATAAACAATTATTGGTTGCATATTGTACTTTTAAAGAGTAACAAGAATTTAAGGAAATAAGTATTTCCCTCTTATGAATTTTTTTTGAATTTTATCATTACGAAACCTCTATTTGAATTAAGACTTAATTTTACAAATACAAATACGAAGAAAAAAAAAAACTAGAAAAAAATATCAATGATTCTTATACATATCTCCATTCGTTAATGAATTTGTAGGTTTCGCGCTTTATTCTATTTTCTTTATGAACCACAATGTCCCGACGTTTTGTTGAAAAGGGGCGAATATATTTTCAAGGACACTTATCTTGCTGGCATGGTTGCAGCTTAACTGGTTTGTGTGTTAACAAATTATTTGTCTGTTGAATCCAAATTTGATGGGTTTAGCTTTTGGAATTATGAAATTCGAATTCACTTTGGTATTGGTTTTTCTTTAGCTTTTCTTCAGAAAAACCATCTTTGCTAGCCAAGGGTTACGATCCGCTATCTCTCATCTTCAAGAACCCTTGGCTAGCGAAGATGCAGAAAACCACGCCGCAGTAAACTTGTTTAATTTTGTCTTGACCGGGCCAAGCATATTTAATTTAAATGCCATTACAAAACCAACTTTTGTGAACTCTGTAGATAAATTTTGTTCATCTCTCGTGAACCCCTCTGGTTGTCTTGATAGGGAAAGTTTATGCATCTTTTTTTTTGTTACAATAATCATAGAGCTTATTATGAATAAAATATGATCGATGTAAGATAATCGGCACAAATTCCATAAATAAAAGGCATTTAAAATCTGCATTGGAAGACAGCAAACAATTAAACAAAACACCGACAAGTTTCGCGATACAACTCGATCGTCGATACAACCTACATATAGCAACGGTATTCTAAAAATCCACAATCAAAAATATTCAGCAAAAATCAAAAGTAAATTCAGTAAGTAAAGATTCGAGTAGACATAATCTGTGTGCCAAGTTTCAAGGAAAAAAACCGCTATTACTGCCTCTTCTAAGTAAACTCTCATTCGCTTTTTAGATTGCATTTCCCAGACCGCTGACCTGTTTATGTAAAAGCAAACATGAATCTTATTGTTTTGATAGATATAAAACAATACATCTGTATAATTTTTTTTTCTTTTTTAAGGTATTTGTTAAAAAAAAATTAATAAATAATGTTTATCCATTTAAATGATTTTTTTTTTATTATTAAAACATTCATTTATTTCTAAAAATATTTTTCTATTTACATGATTTACTTTTTCTTAAATCTTAATTTTTTAAGCAGCAATTAATTTGAAAAATAAATAATTCTTGATATTATTTATTTATTTTCATAATTTATTGACTTTTTAAACGTATGTATTTCAGACCTCTGGTTTATATTTATTAGCATCAGTTAATTTGAAAAAAAAATTCTTTAAGATCTGTATTTAAATTCTAAAACTATCACTCCAAATCAGTAAAATATTCGAAAATTTATTTTTGAAACAGAACAGTAACTTTCATTGCTTTCAACAAAATATTTGTTAACAAATATTTAATTTGTTTTTAATTTATTATAATCATTAGCCTTTAGACACTGTCACCTTCCGATAAGCCACGCCTTCGATTGTCAATTACAATTACATGTACAAGGAAATTACAGGTAATTCAATTTTGATTCTCCAATCAAAGCTCAATCCGCGTGGACACACCCACCAACTCATGCCCCAATTTATTTGATAATGTCTTAAGCAGTACAATAAACAAAATCCGATTAAATAGCATGCGTTATTTAGACTTGTATATTGTACACCTGTTAATTCCTCTATTTTAAAATTGCCAGTCAGCAAATACGACCCATTGTTTTGGTAAAGCCAAAATTTGAAATATTTCATGTCCTCAAAATTTAATTTGAATTAAGCATTTAAATGCCTAGCTGAAAAATTCCCAAAATGAAATATACATGTATGCTTATAATAATATATATGCGTATGCAGCTTAATTTTACAAACCTTTGGTAATAACCAGAGAACGGTTAAAGGTCGACCATACATTTAGTATTTGCAAGAAAAACTTATCTTTTATTAAACCTTTTTTATGTTTTTATTTCTAATGAGGCTGGAATAAAGTTTTATTATTTACTTTCTACTATTACAATAGCCGTTACTCGGCGTCCACACTCGTCCGTCATCTTTCGTCCGTCGGCTTTTTGTTCAACTTTGAAAAAAAATCTCCTCTGAAATTGTTTTGCAAAGCTTTTGTTTTTCTACAACTTAAAAAAGGTCAATTATAAAATACGCAACTTGCATATAATTCGGTCACTGTTTATTCTCATAGTACTGACATGTTTCATTCTTCTTCAAAAGCAAAAGGAAGAAAAAAATGTGTATACAAAACTTTCTGTTGTTAAATTCTAACCTGCTTGAAACTGAAGCTACCTAGGCTAAAAACAAAATGTCAAAAAAAATCTACAGGGGTATAACTGGCTTAGGTTAACACTGGAAATCTAACGACGGGAAAAAATAACGGCATATGGTCTCAAAATGTTGAATTGTATTTCACAGTTTCATAGTATGTAAGTGCATTCTTGCCGGGTGTGATATGCAACCAAACAAAAGTGGTAATTTTTACAAATTCAATAAAAAGTTAAACGATTGCAAAAGTCAATCTGGTACAACAACAAAGAATGCTCAGACTTCGACTGTTTCAAAAGTATGATAAAAATATTAAGAATAGATCTTAAAAATGTCCAATTCAACGTTCACTTTTGTAAACGTTAACGTTTTAAAAAGTTTACGGACAACGGACGGACGACGGACGTCAAGTATGTCTCGCCTATAGGCACCATCACTAAAATAAACTACAAAAAGACCTAAGTTTACAGAGTCATTGGAGCGTGACATGGGGTCAGGGTCACACGGCATGGTGACAGTTATGTAGACCATAACCTGAACTGTCTGTATACACTGTAAAAACTAAGTGTTTAATACATAAACACCTTTTTGCAACAGATAATAAACACTAAAATGTGTTTAAATATTAAACACTTATAAACACTAGTGTTTGCATTTTAAATACTTGACATGTTTATAAATTAAACACTTTTTAAACACACCTGTTTATCCTATAAACATGCATGTTTAACTCTTAAACATGTTATGGTGTTTATTTAAAAAACACCATAAAGTGTTTATAGCGATGCAACAGATAATAAACACTTAAACATGTTTATTATTTTAAATTTTAAACACTTAAACACGTTTATTATTTTAATAATAAACATGTGTGTTTAAACGTAAACCTTTTATTTGAACAAACAAAGTATTTGACTCGCTTTAAAAAATGAAATACATGTAAAAGGAATAATTTTCATGTAAGGTAAATAAATGACTTTTTTGTGGCATTCCGATTTTTTTTCACATTAAATGGATAATAAAGAAATAACAGAAGAAGATTTGAAAATTATATTTGTTTGTTTTTTATTATGATATATTAGAACACAAATAACACAATTTCACATTAAGTCAATTTTTTTCCAGTTTAATATCCTCAGTGTAGTAAGCACTAGTTCAAATGTCGTATTGCAGCCATTATTTCAGTAGGTCCATCTTTTTATTACTTTCCAATTCTCATTCCACAAATAAAAGAAAGTTTTCCGGTGGTTTCCTTCACAAATAAATACATGAAATGTTTTATTTTTATGTGTTTACAAAGTCTTTGTCTCGTTTTCAAATTCTGTCAAATCAGTTTCAGCATGGAAGTATTAAATTGACATGCTGTCATGGTTTCAGTAACATCAAAATAAAACGAAGAGGTTCAGCTTAGATACAACATGTACATATAGATTCTGTATTTGTATTATGTGCTTTCCATCTCAGTTCTTCAATACAAAGAGCCTAAAAAGTAAACATAACATTTGTAATCAATTTTAAACTCTAGTGTTTAAAAGTTAAGCATTGGTGTTTAAATTTTACCCTAAACAAGCAACTATTTTTACTTAGAAAACATTAAACAGTCAATAATTCATATTATTGACTAACATAAAAATATTTGTCTAAATATGATGAAAACAGCCTATACTATATAAACACAAAACTACGCCAATATGTAATTTATCCGTCCAATATGGATATTGGACGGATACCGCCAGTCCAATATGGCATATTGGACTAGTCAATATGGCATGTCAGCCATATTGGTCAGGTTAGTCAATAAAGGTATAATTGCGTAAAGTTATCCATATTGGCTGAGTTATTGGTCCTCGGCTAGCCATATTGGACTTCGGCTTCGCCTCAGTCCAATATGGCTAGCCTTGGACCAATAACTAAGCCAATATGGAAAACTTTACGCAATAATACTATATTATATACCAGGAGTTAATTTGTTCTATACAAAATGTAATGAATTGAAAACACATAATTGTGTCATTTATACTCACAAATGCAATGAATTTTCATGGAAGTCTCTCGGAACGTTTTTACTGTAACAGAATAATGTTTTCAATCTATTTATGTTTGTTTTTTTTCATGAAAGGTTTCATATTTCTCGTTCTTACACTCAATATAAATTATATTCATGCACAGTTTCTCATTGTTAAATTAAGAACTTACCATATGTGATCATCTCATTGTTATATTCCTCCTTGTCTGATATTTCATAACAAATATTCAAAATTAAAGCGCGTGAAATCCAATATCCTCACGTGATGTGATGACGATTTCCGGTGGTAGGAATTAAACGCTAGTGTTTAATATAAGTGTTTATTTTTCATAGGATTTTTATAGCTTTATTAAACATTAGTGTTTAAAATGATTGGCGATCATCTAGAAAATGAACGTTCAATCGCTTTTTACTTCGTTTGTTTTAACATTTTCTATCTAAAAAGTCTATTAATTGTCTATTGAATTGATGCCACAAACAAAACACCAGATTTGAACAAAAATGCTAACATTAAAAATCATGTTTCAATAATATTTTCTTAAAAGCCTCCTTTTCATTTCTGCTGATATTCGTTTACATAAAATTGTGTATTTTAAATTAGAAATGAATTCAACGTATTTAAGGGGATACGTTACTTTGGTCGACCATCTTACTTTTCTAAACAAATTTGCATAATGAATGGAAATACCATGACACATTGAAATATTTATTTAAAATAGGGGGTTATGGGTCGATTTTTCAGGTTATTTCACTTTGAAATTATTGTTTTTGGCGGGAAATTTGTATAGGAATAATGGGAAAAGATCAAATATTTTCAAAATTTTGTTATTCTCCGCTGATTAAAACAAAATTTGTCATTACACTTCAACCAGAAACTAACACAAGAAAGTCCAAATCTTTCTCTACACAGCGATACATATATTGTCATAGGTCATGGACCATCTTTTTTCAAGAATTTACATCAAAGATAAACAATAGCGTTAAAGTTCAACGTTGTTCAAGTAAAATTGACGTTGCGGTTCAAATCGAAAATTGACGTTTTTCTGTTTTACAGGTAATTTTTATCGATAACGTCGTTTTTAACGTAACGTATCCCCTTAAATCAAAATTTAACATACTCTTAACTTAATTTGGTTAAATCATGCCTTTTAAACATGAGTGTTTAAGCAGATCTGTCTAAACATGGGTGTTTAATTTTTTGTCGTTTTAAACATTTGATGTTTAAAATTTAAATGGAGATGTTTATTTTATAAACATTGGTGTTAAAATATCAAACGCACATGTTTAAGAATTGAACACTCGTTAAACATGTTAAGCGTTGGCAGTTTTTACAGTGTACCCATTATCAGATGCATATCTACTATTCTTTACAAGCAATTCATTGTGCACAAAAGTCTTACAAAAAGGTTTACGCTGCCTCTGTTGCCGTCGCCGGATAGTAGTTACCTATATGTTCCGCCTTCCGCGACTACCGGTATTCGTCGTAGGCGAGACAAAAATGACATAATCTTCAGATTTTCAGCTTTAAGGATCATACCCGTAGCCAGAATTTTTCAACAGGGGGTTCGAAAATGTGAAGAGGGGGGTTCGATTTCCCATTTTTTTCTGACTTTAATAGTGCTTAACCCATTTTTCACCTGATTTTTCCCTATTTTGATCATTTTTTTTTGTCCAAGGGGGGTTCGTCCGAACCCCTCGACCCCCCCCCCCTGGCTACGGGTATGAGGATTGTCAGTATTATCTGGTAAATGGAAGATATTACTTATATTCAACCATGAGACAAAATGCGAAATATTGGTTTCTAAATCTGTTTTTATTTATATAAGTCGAATTGGTATACAATTCGTCATGATGCTATACGACCCCGGGTAAAAGACCCTCTCAAACAAACTATTCTCATGTAACGTGTCCGATAAAGCGCGGGCAAATGGTTGGACTAGGGTTAAACTTACTGCCCAAACATATCGCCGCGGCGGCAAAGAACAGGAAATGCACGGATACGGATACCCAGGTCTTTTTCTTTTTTAAATTTCGGTAATGGGAAATAAAGTAAAAAAATGGATTGTAAATGAACTTGCATGTAGCGTTATAGTTATTTGCGGAACCTACAACAGACACACGTTTTTACGCTTAAAGAATACAAAGTTATAACGTAAGTTTTTATTCAATAAGTGTAGTCTTGGTGACAGTCTTTAAGGGACATAAAAGATCATAAAAGACAATAGATCATTTATGCTAACATGAAAACAAAAACAAAAACGATCAGTATACACGCGCACATTTAAATATTCAGTCTGGATTCTCGTCTTTTAAATAATATTTTCAATATTATACAAGCCCCCAGGTTTTGATGTTGTGAATGAGTGAATATTATTTGTAACTTTATATTTAGACATAGACCCCTGTATAACATGTATAAGATATAATTATATCTTTAATACATGTTATATACAGGTCTATGAATTGATTTAAATGAGTATAAGCTGCTATGAAATAATGAAAGATCAAAATAGAACCGGACAAAAAATCCATTTAGTTATCCATGATTAATGCTTTTGAAACCTGTTGCATATAAAACGTGTCGTAATTTTTTTGTAATTGTCTCCCTTAGTATTTTTTTATCATCTAATTCTTCTAATACGCATTATGAAATTATAAAACTGTAAGAAGTTTTCTCACAATGTTTATAGGTACTATTTGCAAGAGAATATGTTTTTTTTATAAATTGATAAATAAAAGTTTTTTTGCAATAGTAAAAACTCATTGACACCTTAAATTTTTCATACGCATTTATGAAACTGACACAAGGCCGGCTCTTTGATATGCAATACACATTCTCTAAATTATAATCAGCTGGAGAGGTCAGATGTACTTTAGCAAATAAATGGATTGTCTGAATACAAACATAACAACAGTCCAATTTATTTACCTGAGCATTACTTGAAAGAAAACGACAATAAATGGAAGTGGTAGACAGCAGTCTAAGTCTAGTATATTGTGTGTCTATTTCTCTTATCTTTTCAAAATCATACAACGGTCGTTTTATTCTTAAATATCACCAGTTTGCCAGCAATGAAGCACAGACAGTTATACCGTGTGTTGTTGAGAACATGATCATTTTAAGCAACTCTTTACCCTCTGAAACAGCCTTAAAAAAATCCAACATGTCTTTTATTAAATGCCCGAAGTGCCGTATGTTGCATTTTTCCCATTGTTATAAACACTACAAAATTCAATGCTGCGTTTTTGTTGAATATAATAAACTCGTTTTTAACACAACATTTATAATCAGTTTTCGTAGGTGAATAAAAAATGGAACATATTTTCTCTCGGGGGAAAATATGATTAATCAGTGGAAGCTACATATATGATCGCATGTCCTCCCGGATATTTTTTTTTTCGCGGAAACCCCACCCTCTCCAGGAGTATACTCGGGGGAAAGACATACCGCCTGTTTCTGTAAAAAAAGTTTTAAAAATCGAGTTATTACCTCTAATATAATGGATTCTTGCAGGAGTGGATCCAGGATTTTAGTCTATGGGTTGCTAAAAATTGTTTCTTGAATATTGTTAAAGTTTTTTTTCGGGCATTTTGAACAATGAACCTTTTTTCAGTCTTGGGTGACAGGGAAGGCACGCCTTGCCCTGGATCGGCGGCTTTTCTTGTATGGAAAGAAAATAAATTGTGATAATTGATATTAAACTAGCATGCTTACATCGTGTACATGCAGATGTAATCTGTAAAAAAAATAAGTTTTTCAGACTAAAGAAAAGTAGCAAGCATAAATCGATAACTTATTGGTACCGAGTTTATTCCTTGAGAAACACCATTAACGTTTCCCAAACAGGAAGTAGATGATCAACAGGTATAAGATTCCTACTTACATTGTACCAGCACTAAATGGTACATATATTTCAAATAGTGAGTGAGTGAGTGAGTGAGTGAGTGAGTTGGTGTTTTACGCCCGTGCAACGCTATATAGGTTATTTACAGGCGATGAACATGAAAAGGATGATAAAATGAACATGAAATGATGATGATAAATGAAATATGGAGATGGGGTGGGAAACAAAGGACCGGTAATTTTGAAGAACCACAGGAAAAAGGGGAGAGGTGGGTAGGGGCGGAAAATTTAGCCTATGTGGTGCACTACTGGGCGGTCCACAAAGGGGTCTTTTACGTGCATGAAGCGTGGCACTCTCCACACACGTTGGCCCACTATGGTCGGCGGTCAGGGTTTCCGTATTATAGACCTGACAACCCCCGCGGACGAGGGCTACCCTATTCAGCCACCTAGGGTACACACTTGGTCGCTCTGTGGGCTGAGCACTGACCCGACGTCAGAATCCCAAGACCCTTAGTCGCCTCTTACGACAAGCTAGGCTCTGCTGCGGGCCTATTCGCCACCCGGGCCCCGCACGGGACTATATAGATTGAGGGAATATCACTTTTCTGTAATATGTACACTGTAGTGAGTGAGTGAGTTGGTGTTTTACGCCCGTGCAACGCTATATAGGTTATTTACAGGCGATGAACATGAAAAGGATGATAAAATGAACATGAAATGATGATGATAAATGAAATATGGGGATGGGGTGGGAAACAAAGGACCGGTAAATTTTGAAGAACCACAGGAAAAAGGGGAGAGGTGGGTAGGGGCGGAAAATTTAGCCTATGTGGTGCACTACTGGGCGGTCCACAAAGGGGTCTTTTACGTGCATGAAGCGTGGCACTCTCCACACACGTTGGCCCACTATGGTCGGCGGTCAGGGTTTCCGTATTATAGACCTGACAACCCCCGCGGACGAGGGCTACCCTATTCAGCCACCTAGGGTACACACTTGGTCGCTCTGTGGGCTGAGCACTGACCCGACGTCAGAATCCCAAGATACACTGTACAAAATAAATAAAAAGTAAAGACATTAAGTTATAGGGGATTGAATCCGTCTGCCCGTTTCACCTTAAGTGATACCATTTGTAACAGTTATTGAAAACTAAGAGAAATAGATCACACATTGAATTTTCCTAAAACTTTCAATAATGAAACGCACCTCCTATATCAAACTTTGGGGGAGGGCGGTTCTAATAGTATAAAAAATGACATTTTTGACAAAACGTAACGAATAGATAAGGTTTGTACATGCTTCAAAGACTATATAATTTTTATAACTGGTTCATTTTTCGCTTAAAATGTCTAAATTGGTGATTTTCTTAAATTGTGAAATCCCTTGAGTGTAAACTGTCTCAGGTACACGTTTGGCTACCAAGACAGACGTGCAGGTATTAGGTAATATACATGTAGTTCACAATAAACATCCTGTCTAGGGTGTTGATAACTCAGTAGGATAACCATCATTTAATTCACAGCAGTTTTCATTGACCTTACAACCCGGGGGGGTCACTTCCATTATAAGATGAGATAGGGATGAGCCGCTGGAATAGGTACCTTTATCACGCTTCGTAATATATGAAAAGGGCGTGAAATTGAGATGAACATATCTGATAAGGATACAAATTTTGATAGGATTATATGATAAGGTCACAATATTGAACCAAATCGGATGCCAATTAGCTTTTGACATCTTTAAGTTATAAGATTACAAACCACACGTAATTTATTACTTAATCTCAGTGTGTGTTCTGTTTGAATCTGCAAATCCTATTATTTTTAGGGTATATCATATTGTACAAATATATATGATGAGGTATGATTTTCTGCAAAAATTATGTGAGAAGGTATACTTTTTCAATAATCCTTATATATGATAAGGGTGGGGGTCATTGGGTGCCAGCGGCTCACCCCTACCACAAAATATATGGAGTGACCCCCCGGGCCTTACAATTTGTCTAGATATGGTTACTTTAATTATATAGATTGGGTTTAGTGACGGACCTTTTAATTTGAGAAAGGGGGTGGGGGGTTGTTACAGTGTAAAGGAGTTGTAATTGTAATTTTAAAGTAACAATTTCGAAGGTTACATGTACACACATCTTAGGGCAAGACTATTAAGGAAACGATTCCATTTTTGACCTTCATGTACCTGAAACAGTAAAATGGTGTAACTTCTTTTTAATAAGAACTTGAAAAGGAACCATTTCATCAGTCTCTTTTGACCCAATTAGGATTCATTACATGAACAGATGCAGTCAGTATCAGTCATTGTAAATCAAATTAAATCCAGTATTCACTGAAAGGGAATGACACAGTCAGCATCAGTGATTTTAAATCAAGGTAAATCCAGTACTCACTGAAAGGGAATGACACGGTCAGTATCAGACATTTTAAATCAAGGAAAATCGGATATTGACAGATATGAACAGATGCAGTCTGTATCAGTCATTCTAAATCAAGGTAAAATCTAATGTTCACTGATGTGAACGGATGCAGTCGGCATCAGTCATTTTAAATCAAGGTAATTATTTAAAAGTTCTGAAATGATCTGATACAGTGAATAAAAGACCAAGACAGTGACACAAAGTAACTGTATTTGACTGATATTTACTGATTAAGTTCAAAACAAAGAAAAACAGTAGAAAGACCAATATTGTAATTTACTGGAAAGACCTGTATCAGTCCGGAACAGAAAAAGATAGATCATTAACAGTAAATTTACAGTCATCATCAGATTCTAAAAATCAAATATGAACTGTATATGGTAATGTCAGTCATTTTTTTTGGTTCATAGTGATAGCTGGGGCACATCGATTTTGTGCAATATGGTATGGGTTCACAACTGGTTGACGATTGCTTAGATTTGCATGTGTTTGTGGAGCAGTTGTTGCATGTTGAAAGCTTTGCTGAGGCATAACATGATGGACTATTGGCTGTATAAAGCCCTGTGCGTGTTGCTGCTGACTTACATGTGGCATTGGCTGTGCATATTTAATCTGAACAGTTGGTTGGTGTTGGACTTGAAGCCTTGTAAAGTTTTCATTCAATTTATCCATTCCGTGTCGCATATTGTTTTTCTCAATCTCTAGGTTGCAAATTTTTGACATAAATTCACACATTTTCTCAGATTGTGAGGCTCGATGTTTCAGGTTTTCAATTTGCATCTCGTAAACTTTTTCCATCATTGGGGTTTGAAAGCTTATATTTGCATCCTGTTTGTGTTGCGTGTGAAGCTCTTGTTGCTGAGAATACGCATTTTGGTCTTTCTGTAAACCATTAGTCTGTTCGATTAGCAGCCTAGATTTAAGAAGTCTATTTGAGTGTTCTAAATCTGTTACTTGTTTTTCTAGAGCTAGAATCTTTGATCTAGATAAGGATATCTGACGCATTGTTGATTTATGATCGTATTCCCTGTCTTTTAACTCTTTTTCCCACTTCTCGAGTTTCTTCTCCCAATTCTTAAGTTTTTGTTCTAACTCAGATTGAGTTTGAGTGTCTGGGGAAGTTATAATCATTTGACTTGTTGGTTCCACGTGGGTTGTATTCGGACTAGCAGTATGTTTGGTTCCAGAATCAACTTTATGTGCCTATATGTACAGCTGATTTTTATTTTTTTTTTTGTATTTTTATCTTCTAGGCAAATGGGGGGACTGTCGATATGCCGTCCATGTGTCTATAACAAGAAAATAATTGTATATTTACAATTAAATAAACATAAGTAATCTACATGATCTTTATGCAGAATGAATAAATTAAGAATGAATGTT
Organism: Arcuatula senhousia; assembly: GCA_963971305.1. Classification (NCBI taxonomy): domain Eukaryota; kingdom Metazoa; phylum Mollusca; class Bivalvia; order Mytilida; family Mytilidae; genus Arcuatula; species Arcuatula senhousia. The sequence goes on along the minus strand of CAXARO010000540.1, from coordinate 25,422 downwards.
TGTTATTCCAGTGTGATAGCTCTTGTTTAATACAGTGAGTATAATTGTTTTCTCATCTTTCTTGTCCCTAGCTACAATAATGTAGCTCCTTTGACATCTTTGATTAATCCGCCTAATCAAAGATGTCAAAGGAGCTACATTATTGTGGCTAGGGTGGCCCTCGTCCGGGGGGGTTTTCAGGTCTATATTACGGAAACCCTGACCGCCGACCATAGTGGGCCAACGTGTGTGGAGAGTGCCACGCTTCATGTACGTAAAAGACCCCTTTGTTGACCGCCAAGTAGTGCACCACATAGGCTAAATTTTCTGCCCCTACCCACCGCTCCCTTTTCCTAAGCTACAATAATGTAGCTCCTTTGACATCTTTGATTAGGCGGAGCTACAATGCGGCCCCGTTGCTCGTAACGGAGCAACGCCGAAAGTGAAATCACACCGTGCGCAATTCAATCCATTAGACGTCAAATTCGGTATTAAAATATCGCTTTTAGTAATTCAGTTTAAATTTTCCGACATTTAGCACAGTTTAAAAGATTTTTTTTAAAATATTATTTTTTGAAGGATCTTGATCCTGAACTTTATAATGAAGTTCAGGATCAGAATTTTTAAAATGTTGGTTTTCTAATAAATTAATGCCTATTCGCCACCCGGGCCCCGCACTGGAGCCCCTTGAAATAGAAAATGCTATTATGTCTTAGATGTTTTATTCGCAAAAGTAATTACCTTTCTAAAGAAAAAAAAGTCCCGTGCGGGGCCAGGGTGGCGAATAGGCCCGCAGCAGAGCCTAGCTTGTCTTAAGAGGCGACTAAGGGTCTTGGGATTCTGACGTTGGGTCAGTGCTCAGCCCACAGAGCGACCAAGTGTGTACCCTAGGTGGCTGAATAGGGTAGCCCTCGTCCGCGGGGGTTGTCAGGTCTATAATACGGAAACCCTGACCGCCGACCATAGTGGGCAAACGTGTGTGGAGAGTGCCACGCTTCATGCACGTAAAAGACCCCTTTGTGGACCGCCCAGTAGTGCACCACATAGGCTAAATTTTCCGCCCCTACCCATTTCTCCCCTTTTCCTGTGGTTCTTCAAAATTTACCGTTCCTTTGTGTCCCACCCCATCCCCATATTTCATTTATCATCATCATTTCATGTTCATTTTATCATCCTTTTCATGTTCATCGCCTGTAAATAACCTATATAGCGTTGCGCGGGCTTAAACACCAACTCACTCACTCAATCATTCTAAAGAAAAAGATGATATTTCCCTGTCATGAAGATTTGGGTAACTTTAATGATGAATCTGTACGGCGAAGAATTATAATGCTGAGATCAGAGTATGCTTTGCACATCTTAAAATTGCTTCTGTATGAATTGCTTATCACCCCATTTCGCATATGTTGGAATGAATCCAATCTTTTGGTTATATTTTCATTTATATTTTCTTCAATTTCAACATCCTGTAAGCTTTTATTTTCATTATCACACATGAGAATAAGTCTGTTAGGTTTTATTCCAAACATGCATTCATATGGTGAAATACCTATAGAAGAATGTCTTGCTTCGTTATAAAGTTGCTGGAATTGAAAGAGCTTTGAAACCCAGTCACATACTTCATCTTCGTTCAATAGATCGAATCAATTTTTTTCTTTCCATGATCCATGCGATCGTTCAATTTTACCTTGACTCTGCGGATGATGGCTTGAACTGTAACTCAGCTTAATATTGTGGTCCTTACAAAGCCTAGCTATAACACCTGTAAATTCAGTGCCTTGATCACTTTGCAGTATTCGGGGATAACCAAATTCAGAATAGATTTCGGACAATTTTATCGCTACTAAGTCAAAACTTTTATCTCGCAATGGTCGTAGCCACAGGAATCTGCTGAACACATCTAGAACCGACAAAATGTATTTATATGTCACACCATCCCTACAAAAACTACAAATGAATAGTTTGATTTTTCCCCGAAACATATTCGCTTTGGTATCAAACCATTTTTATTCTGTTGTCAGTTAAAATGGTTAAATTATTCTATTACTAATGATTCTCATCGTGTTATTAATTTAAACATAATTACTGTCGTAAATTACAGCACAAGATCGGATCTCCCTTTGTGTATGGTAGGGTAGTTATTTTATATTAAAATGCATTAATTTGACAAATTGCTCAAAATTTTAATGCCTTGAGCTTCTGTGTTGAGCCTCTAAAAGATGGAAAACTAACGAAACCAAGCTTGTTTTTTCTCAGAAGTAATCTATTTAATTAGGACATATTCCCAATTTAATATGATCGATTTTTATTCAGCACACCATTTGTTACTGACAATATGCTCATACGTACTATCTATAGATTTAGTAAGTTAGTTAGTTATTGCTTTACTCCCAAGCAGCGCGATTTCGGCTATATCCGGGAGATGAACATGAAAGTGGTGATACAATGAACATGAAACGATGATGAAGTGGAGGAAATGGGGACACAAGGCCAATCAGGTAGGAGAGTTTTGACTGCCACTGGAAAAAGAAGTGATGGGTAGGGACGGGAAATTTTGTCTCCTGCATGGGGATCCTACGGGTCCTACTCTTACCGAGACCTGCAGCAGGGTTCTTTAACGTGCGAGGAACGTGACATTTTTCCCAACACGGAGCATCACTATGGTTTGCGGTCAGGTTTTCCGCATTATCGCCTGACGACCCCGTATCTCTCGATGTCAGGGCTGCCCCATTCAACCACCTGGGGCACACATCCCAGTCGATTTGTGGGCAAAGCGGCCTGACCCCGATGTCAGGTTTCTGAGCGCTCTTTAGTGGACTTTTACCGACAAGCTTAACGCTGCTGCGGGCCTATTCGCCTCCCGGGCCCCGCACGGGACTACTATCTATAGAATTATGAATCTATAGAATTAAGAATGCTATGAAATTGTTTTCACAGATTACACTTGTTCGATATGCAAAAAAAATAGCAAAAAAACCCTGAAACTTCCACCATCACACAAGACACAAGACCACAACGCCAATGCAAACAACTTTAATCACATAAAATGTAAATTGCCACCGACAACATAAACCTGCATTGGATCGAAGGTCAAATATTAATAGAAACTACGGGAAAATTAGCAGTTTTTATAACGCCAACTCAGTTTCAGTATCATGTAATTCAATTTTAGTCACAACAAAAGAAAATATTCCAAGCTACGTTTTGTACTGCCTTTTGTAATGTTTTTTGTTGTTGTTGGATATTTTGATACTGAATGTTGTGTTGGTTTCTGTGGGGAACCTTGACTCGAGAGTTCTGATGTTATTTTGGTAATGTCACAGGTAGAGCTTTGTTCAGTTTGCAGTGTATGAGACCGAGATGTTGAAGTTTTTATGTACGGATGAAAATGAAGAAATGATGTCTTTAAAGATGGTGTCTTTGGCCACACAACAGAAACGACACAAGGTATTTGGTTGTTGGCTGTAATATATAGAAATAAAGTTTTAAAAATAACTTTTATTATTGGCTCGTGATGCGCATGTATGATCATATATCAACAATGAATAAAGCTAAAGAAAGAAACATCTAAATCGAACATTAATGAAATATGTAACATATAATTAGATTTACTTTATCTAAAAGATTTAACCAATGACTTTATATAAATTAGCATTACACTTAAATGTTATAATTGAATAATTGAATTTGACATGACACCGCTAAGTTTGTTATGCTTCGCAACTATTAGATGTAAATGAAATCATTAAATCAATAAATGGTATGACAATGAAATAATGAGAAATTTGTAAAATCCTTTAATCTGCCGCTGGCGAATCACGCTGAGAAACGCCAGGTCTGAAATAGCATAGAATAATCAATAATAGATAATATAAAACATAATTATAATTCTACGGAAAAGATTTTTCAGAATGTAGTTGGAATATCTTTGAAATCATTTTCGACATGGGGAAATACAACATCAATACTAGGAACTTGTAAGGTGTTGAATTTTGAAATTAAAAACCAGCCGTTTTTGCTAAAATTACCGTGAAGACCTGAGACCATTTGAGCCACTTTAACATGTAAAGAGTATACATTTATAATAATAAAAAAGAATGTTTTCGTATTTAACATTTTAAAACAATTATTATTATTAATAGATCGACATCGTAATACAGTGGAACCTGTCTAATCCGACACAGCTTGGGACCAAGAAAAAATGTCAGAAGTGACAGTGTTCCAGATTAGTCAGAATATTGTTTTATTGAAAAGCGGTTTTTCCAGCTTTCAAGCTAACCATTACTGGCCTTGAAATCCTCTAAATTTAGTTCCTTTGATAGCTCAAGTGTCTTTTCTTGAAGTATAGGTCCACTTAATGGAATATTATTAGACCTTGCCTGTGTAAACCATCGGTATAAAAGTTCATTTAAGTCACTAATAAATCGTTTCTTTTTTGCCTCTACATTCTCATTGAACTGCTGTTGATAAAAGTCTTTTCTTTTCACAATTTCTGATACAGTAGATCTTCCTATTCTGTATTTTTCACCTAACTGTTTGTGTGTTAATTTTGGGATTTTCTCAGAATCTTCAATCAATTTCAATTTTAGTTCCAAATTAAAATCCTTTCTAGTGCGTTTTGGTGAAGGACTTGCAATTTGAGAATCAGAAACATCTAGAATCCGTTTTTTTGGGGAGTCGACGTCATCTTATAAAAGCTAAATTTTGAGTAATAAAAATATGTTATTTTCTTAACTTATTAATAAGAATCTATTCCCACCTCTATACTTACTCTATTGAAGACCTAATTCCCACCTAAGGCATATATGCATAAATATACTAATGGGGAAATGAAATGTGGTGTGAAGTTCACTGTTGATGTATTTGACTGTGTAAACAAAGAAAACTACATGTTGTTTGCATGAAAGGATTAACCGGATTAATCAATGCCGGAATTCTCAGGGATCAATTAAAGGATTAACTAATGTTTGGACTGCAATTTTGGGTCGGATTCCATAACTCACAGGTGACAGATTTATCAGTGTTTAAATACATAGTTTATTAAGGAGATTTTATGGGACAAAAAAAAAGGTCGGTTGTCGAAGTACTCCAGAAAAGTCAGGTGCCGGATTTGTCAGTTTCCACTGTATTTCAACAATGCTTCGTCCTTGGTTAGCATAATTAAACTACCCTTTGCAGATTGGGAGAGGTATAACTTTTTACCAGAATCAAGCTAGCGAACAAAAAAGCTAGCGAACAACACCCAGCGAACAAATTCTAAAATCCAGTTAGCGACACAGTGATGTTAATGACGTTAGTCCCGCCAAAAGTAAGAAAAAAGTTTCCAAGAGTTATCCCCCTTATTGCGACGATACTCGGAAAAATAAAATGCCTGTACCATATAGATTTGATAAAATATTTGTAGTTTTATTGTTTTATGTAGTCTGAAATAATTATTTACAGTTATCCAAACCATTATATTGTATTAATAATATGATGCAGGTTCAACCTGATAAGCTCCCGCAGATATATTTTAGGGGATGACATGATATTTGATTCTGACGGGGGTGAGTGGCAGTTCTTGTAAATAAATAAACTTGCCTGCCAATAAAAAATGGAGATAAATAATCTGGCCTCTACTTCCAAGTAGAAAAATCTGTCCAAAGATTCTTTACTAGTATGGTATATTAAAAATAAATAAACTCGGCGGCAAAAAACGGCGGAAATTAAATTTTCTGACTCGACCAAAACTGCAGACCCCCCCCTTTTCAGAATCAAATTGTTGTCCCCTTATTTCTTGAAATGCAAGCTTTTGCATGGTTTTGAAAACGAGCGAACCTGCAAACAGAACGCGGAAGTGTTTTTTATTCTCAAACTAAAAATGACGTCATAATATATGCTTAAAATAGACGATCGGACGTCATAGAGGACACTTCTACTTTCATTTTCAAATGTACAAAGTTTAGAGAAGAAACAATATCATACTAGTATACTGCTCACGACACAACATGGACAAGGTTATAATTTTATGACTGCAGAAATATTTCGGCAGAATATTTATTTAGTTGCCATCATGTACATTACGCTTTGTGTTGTTCCACGAAAATTGGAATGACAATTTCCCGCCATTCTGTAATTTTGTTTTGAACAATTGTGACGTCAATGAAATATATAGCGTTTTCATTCAAAAAAATCTTAACATGCATCTCTATTTGCTAGAAATATTTAAAATATTCATATCAATACAATATTTACGTATTTAAATTTTTGAAATACAAATTACAAAGTAAAAATTTAATTTTGCATTCCGTGCCATTGGGTGCGGATATGTCGACTAGCTTATACCTTTTCCGGTTTAATGCATCATAGTACGTATACTCAGACAATTTAGCTCCCGCCTTGCGGGAGCTTATTACTCAATAGTTAGAAAAACCCGAATAGAAGAATTTTCTATTGGAAATAAGTCCCGCCCTTTTCCCTTATTTGGCAAATCAGACGAAATTTGATACCTCATTTCTTAAATCAGATTTAGCACCCCGAAGATCGACATCGATTGTTTAGAATTTCACCACATGATAGATCATAAAATATAGAATTTGAGAATTGCTGCTCATTCTTTTGTATTTTTGAAAACTATAACCAAAAAAAAAATGATATCGAGATGAAAAACGCAGTTTTTCTCATTCTGATTTACCCTTTTCATCCAAAAATTAAAATTATTCTTAACATTATCAACAATGAGCACCTAAATCCAAATAAATTAATCAAAAACGATCCCAAATAAATGATTTTTAATCAATTCGACGGTGCTTATCGGGGTGCTAAACTTCAGTTTCCAAATCCGAGAAAAGTCATGTTGCAGACAAAATGGTTGCCACAGATACTTATTTATGGTACTATATGAGCAGTATTTTAACGCATTTACATATTTTCTTAATACATGTCAAATTCCTGTTCATTTCGATATAAAATAACTTTATAAATTGATTTGTAATTTTTTATGTTTGAAAGGGTCGGGAAACGGACGATTTTCCGGAAAAGTGCATTAACCAACCTGCGGAACACGTCCCAGCCATCAATTACGTAAAGCCCGGGACAACTGATATACAATGAAGATCAAAGAACAGCAAACAAATAACACATACTTAAATACATACTTCAACCTGTCCGATATATGGATGCTACATCATAATAATGTGTTCCTTACCTAATACAATAATTATTTAAGATATTGCTTACACCAAAAGCCTGTTTCGTGTATCCAATATCTCGGCATTCATTTTTTTTTAAAGTTTGGCTGATATCTTTTTATTTTAATCTGCTCCCCCGTAATTAAATTCCCCGGTTGTGGACCCCCACCCCCAGAGTATGCCACAAAGGTTAAATTTGCCCATTTTGCCCACGAAGATGAACCGGCAGACATTTATACCTTGTGTAGACTGTGTCAGACTCACATCATCATTATCTATTATATTCAACAATTTTCTAATGTTTTGTAAAATCTAATAGCAAATAGATAAAAAAGTTCTTAAAAGTATATGTTTCCAACATTTACGTATGTTTACTCATTTTGTTAGTTGGAGGGGGTCTTTTGATTTTTTATTTTTGTTAATATCTTTTTTTTTGTCCCGTGCGGGGCCCGGGAGGCGAATAGGCCCGCAGCAGCGCTAAGCTTGTCGGTAAAAGTCCACTAAAGAGCGCTCAGAACACCTGACATCGGGGTCAGGCCGCTTTGCCCACAAAGCGACTGGGATGTGTGCCCCAGGTGGTTGAATGGGGCAATACTGACATCGAGAGATGCGGGGTCGTCAGGCGATAATGCGGAAAACCTGACCGCAAACCATAATGGTGCACCGTGTTGGGAAAAATGTCACGTTCCTCGCACGTTATAGAACCCTGCTGCAGGTCTCAGTAAGAGTAGGACCCGTAGGATCCCCATGCAGGAGGCAAAATTTTCCGTCCCTACCCATCACTCCATTTTCCAGTGACAGTCAAAACTCTCCTACCCGATTGGCCTTGTGTCCCTATTTCCTCCACTTCATCATCATTTCATCTTCATTGTATCACCATATTCATGTTCATCTCCCGGATATAGCCGGAATCGTGCTGCTTGGGAGTAAAGCAATAACTAACTAACTCTTTAATATCGGTCCCATGCGGGGCCCGGGAGACGAATAGGCCCGCAGCAGAGCCTAGCTTGTCGTAAGAGGCGACTAAGGGTCTTGGGATTTTGATGTCGGGTCAGTGCTCAGCCCACAAAGCGACCAAGTGTGTACCCTAGGTGGCTGAATAGGGTAGCCCTCGTCCGCGGGGGTTGTCAGGTCTATAATACGGAAACCCTGACCGCCGACCATAGTGGGCCAACGTGTGTGGAGAGTGCCACGCTTCATGCACGTAAAAGACCCCTTTGTGGACCGCCCAGTAGTGCACCACATAGGCTAAATTTTCCGACCCTACCCACCTCTCCCCTTTTTCCTGTGGTTCTTCAAAATTTACCGGTCCTTTGTTTCCCACCCCATCCCCATATTTCATTTATCATCATCATTTCATGTTCATTTTATCATCCTTTTCATGTTCATCGCCTGATTGATTGATTGATTGCTGGCTGCTTATTGTCCCGTCGGCGATATTTCAGCCATCATCGGGACATAAACAAGTTGAAATATATAAATAAAATAAATATATATATAAAACAAAGTCAAAAGACCGCTGAGTAAAACAAAAAACAAACAAACAGAAAAGTAGATTAAAAACTCACTTAAAAATGAACACTCTAAAAAATAAAATAACAACAACAATTATTGTTTTAGAGCAATATATTAAGGTAGAACAAATATAAATTAAAGGAAAAATAGAAAAATTAACGAGTTAATAAAACAAACAATGAACATAAGCAATATTTTATTTAAAACTATAATTTATTGTAAAGACCAATTTCTTTGATAAAAGATAAAATAGCATCGTTTGGGATGCCGCTGAACAAATCGTGCATTGTTGCACAGCTAAAGTACTTCATTCGCGTAGGAGCGACATCAACACAGTCAAGGAGAACATGCTTCAGCGAATACGGAGTGTCACAAGGGATGCACACTGGTGCCTCTTTCTCTTGTGTCATCAAGTGGCCATGAGTGACTCTAGAATGTCCAATACGACATCTAGTGATGACCACTTGGTCTCGACGACATCGGAATGAAGCATGATTCTCCCCAAGCTGTGGTTTCAACTCATGAAGTTTGTTGTGCTCAGCGGCAGCCCAAACATCATCCCATAAATTTTGAACATATAAACGGATTGCATTTCTGCAATCCGAATGAGGAATAAAACATTTTGAAATAGGTTTGCGAAGGGCTTCCTTCGCAACCCTGTCCACGACTGAATTTCCATGAATACCAGTATGACTGGGTACCCATAGAAAAATCAATTCTGCACCACCTCTCATCAACTGGTGAATCATGTAAACAATTTTACTGATTAATGGATTTTTAAACTTGCGGTTCTCAATTGCCAAAAGACAAGAGAGAGAATCAGAACAGATGAAGAATTGTGCGTGCTCTGAAGCATCAATTAAACGAAGAGCTAAAATAATGGCTCTGGCTTCAGCTGTAAAAATGGAAGCAGAAGATGGGAGTCGTTGGGTGGAAGTGCTATTTCCTAAGATAGCAGCAGATGCAACGCTATCACCATCTTTAGAGCCATCTGTATAAACAGTCAGAAAATCAGGATATCTAGATTTAATTTCACAGTAATCTTGTTGAATAAGCAAATGATTTGTTTCAGACTTTTTATGTTTACGAAGATCAAAATTAAATTCAGGTTTTAGAAGTTCCCAGGGTGGAACCTTCAACAGTGTAACAGGTTTAATTGTTTCCAAATCAATATTAAGATTAGCTAAATGTGGTGCAATACGAATGCCAAATGGAGGAGTTTTATTTTCATGTTTTTCATAAACAGTTTTAAGAGGTGGATTGAAAACACAGTCGTGGGCAGGGTTCCCAGGGAAAGCCTTTAGCTTTGTAGCATATTGGAGACCGAGTTTTATTCTACGATGTTTCAGGGATGGTTCATTTGCCTCCGCATACAGGCTCTCAATAGGAGATGTCCTGTATGCACCGAGGCAAAGTCGCAACCCCTGATGATGGACAGCATCTAAAATTTGTAAATATGACTTTTTAGCTGATCCATACACAGTAGAACCATAATCCAATTTCGATCTCACAAGAGACCTGTACAAATTTAAAAGAACAGATTTATCAGCTCCCCAGTCAGTACTGGAGACAACTTTAATAATATCAAGAGCCTTGAGGCATCTTGATTTTAGCATTTTGATATGGGGTAGAAAGGAAAGTTTTTTATCAAAAAGAACACCAAGGAATTTCGATTCTTCGACTATTTTAATTTTTTTATCATATAAATAAAGATCTGGATCAGGATGGAGTTTTCGCTTTTTACAAAAATGCATAGCAACAGTTTTACTTTCTGAAAACTTAAAGCCGTTTTCAGAGGCCCATTTTTCAATTCGATTAAGGCATAGTTGTAGTTGCCTTTCGATAGTGTTCATATTTTTGGCACTGTAGCATATTAAAAAGTCATCAACATATAAGGAACCTTCAATATTATCTTTCAAAACTTTGGCAATACTATTTATTTTGATACTGAAGAGAGTGACAGAAAGAATACTACCTTGAGGAACACCCATTTCCTGGTCAAACTCTTCAGATAATGTTTTATTAACTTTAACGTTGAAATGTCTATCAGAAAGGAAGTCGGCCAAAAAGTTCGGTAACCTTCCCCTCAACCCCATATCAGAAATGTCTTTTAAAATACCATACTTCCATGTGGTGTCATAAGCTTTTTCGAGATCGAAAAAGATAGACACCACATGTTCGTTCTTCGCGAAAGCGTTTCGAAGAAAAGACTCAAAACGGACCAAATGATCTTGTGTGCTCCTGCCTTGGCGAAAACCACACTGGATATTCGAAATGAGCCCATTGGACTCGAGGAACCAAACAAGCCGATCATTGATCATACGTTCAAGAGTCTTACAGACGCAGCTTGTCAAGGCTATCGGACGATAGTTGGAAGCATCTGTATGATCCTTCCCTGGTTTGGGGATAGGAACAACAGTGGCAAGCTTCCATATTTCTGGCAATTTACCATTTATCCAAACATCGTTCATTAAATTTAAAAGAGTATTCATCGATACATCAGGAAGATGTTTTAGAAGCTGATAATGGATATTGTCGGGACCACAGGCCGTATCATGTGCTTTACTTAAAGAAGTTTTGAGTTCATCCAACGAAAAAGGAGAGTTGTAGCTTTCGGAGTTGTCAGAATTAAAGTTTAATTTGGTTTTCTCAGCTGTTTGTTTAAATTTTTGAAAATCAGGCTTGTAATTGGATGAAGATGAATGTTTTGCAAAGGTCTCAGCTAATTTGTTGGCAATATCTTTTTCAGATGTTAAAGTGGAATTGCCAACATTAAGATGCTTAACAGATGATTTTGAGTTTTTACCTTTCATTTTCTGAATGAAGTTCCAAATTTTATTCATGGGAGTTCGAGAGGTTAAACCAGATACAAATTTTTTCCAGGATGTTCTTCTTGTTTGTTTGCATGTTCGTCTAGCCTTTGCCCGAAAAATTCTAAAATTACTTAAATTTTCTTTCGTTTGTTGTTTGCCAAATCGTTTTTGAGCTTTATTTCTATCGTCGATAGCCTTGTCACACTCGTCTGTGAACCAAGGTTTATTGAGTTTTTTAGGAGTTGCCGAGGTCTTAGGAATGGTTTCATCCGCTATAGAGATAAGAGTTTGATTAAATGTTGTTATTGGTTCTTGGTCATTAACAAAAAGTTCTGGTCTTAATTTTTCCGAACAAAGTATAGAAAATCTTTGCCAATCGGCCTTCTCTAACTTATAGCGAGGAATTCTTTGTTCAGGTTCACCAAAGAGATCTTTTAAAATTATAGGAAAGTGATCACTTCCACAGAGATCGTCATGGACTTGCCATGAGAAATCTGTTAAAAGAGAAGGATCACATATTGAGAGATCAATTGATGAGTATGTTCCATTACCAGAATGTAAAAATGTAGAAGAACCATCATTAAAGATGCAAAGAGATTCTTTGGATAAAAAATCCTCAATCTTTTTACCCTTATCATTCAAGTTAGCACTGCCCCATAGTGGGTTGTGGGCATTAAAGTCCCCAATTAACATGTATGGAGCAGGAAGCTGATCCGTTAAATTTTGAAGTTGTGCTAAAGTTAAGTTATCATTAGGTGGTATATAAACTGAACATAGAGTTATTGTTTGATGTAATGAAACTCTAACGGCAACTGCTTGCAGATCGGTAGTTAAAGGAATCGAACTATGGAGAATACGATCCTTAACTAAGATGGAGGATCCGCCAGAAGCTCGCTCTGTATTAGAAAATGTGTTATACATAGAAAAACCCTTCAAGGAAATCGTGTCAGTTTCCTTGAGGTGTGTTTCCTGAAGACAAAAAACAGTTGGATTAAAAGACTGCACTAAGAGTTGTAATTCAAGAAAGTTGGCCTTAAGGCCTCGGCAATTCCATTGAATGATGGTACTCATTTTGGAGTCTGTATGGGATCAGAAAGTCTACCGAGTGATCGCCTACGTCTCCTCTGTGGAGACTGGCTCTGTGAACGGTCGACAGGTGTTTCCGATAGATCCATATCAGACTCCATGTCGTCACCAAGAGAGCCGAAACGATTATGCATATAAATAGCATCTCGTTCGGCCTTCTTTGATCTACGCATTTTAAGCGGTGACGTCTGCTGCGATGAACTCTGGCGTCTTCCTGGCTGTGAGGGTCGCTGCTGTCTATTTCCAGGTTGAGCAGCAGATGACGACCTTGAGGAAGACGATTGACTCTGTTTGGAAGAAACAGAAATTGATGGGGGTTGAGGATTAGAAGCTTTGGTTGGAGCTCCAAATCCAGCCCAAGATGATTTACGTGGAATTTTAAACAGTTCCTCATCGACCATTGAATCATTATCTGGACCTGCTGTGGACTTACGTGGCGGGGGATGATTATCACACAACTCTTTCCAAGGCCTCGCGTATTTTATATTGCTTTTGGGGATATCATCCACAAAACAGTCAGCACCAAACATCCATCCATTGGTGTTGCAAGTACGGGGCTTAATTTCACCCTCAGGCCAAGTGTACATGGTTTGCCAACCATATGTCCTAGAGGGTTTAGCAGCCTCTGCGTAAGACATGGATGGTGCTGTATCACTCGAGATAGAGACTTGACGACGAGCTTCTTGGTAGGAAATGTTCTTTTCTGCTTTCAGTTTTTGGATTTCTTTTTCACGTAGAAGAGTTGGACATTGTTTTGAAGAAGAAAAATGATCACCACTGCAGTTTACACATTTTGGACTTTTAGTACAGTTGAAATCCGAGTGGCCTTCCTGAGCACACTTGACACATTTTTCCTTCCCGTTACAGGTGGCCTTCCCGTGGCCAAAACGTTGGCATTTAAAACAACGGAGAGGATTCGGAATAAATATGTCTACGGACACTCTGAAAAGACCCAGATGAATGTGACTTGGTGGAGCTGCAGAATTGAATGTTATAAGGTAAGTATTTAATTTAATAATGTTGTTGTCTTCCTTTTTTGTAAACCTTTTAACTTGTAAAACACCCTGTGATGAAAGTTCAGAGCAGATTTCTTGCTCTGACAAATCGGTAAGGTTTCGATCTCTATCTCGAATGATACCTTGAGATCGATTCAATGATCGATGAGCTTCAGCTGAAACAGGTAATTCTAAAATACGTGAAATGGTCATAATGTTTTTGGCTTGTTGTTGCTTTGTACACTCGACTAGAAGATTACCGGATCGGAGTTTCGTAACCTTTGGAACATCACTTCCGGTAACGCCTTTGATCGTTTTTGCAATGACAAAGGGCGAAACCTTTGACAAAGGACGAGTGGTATCTTTGCTTGAAATAACAATGAATTTAGGCCAACTATCATTTGTTGTATTTTGACGTTTGGATGAAGCTGATACGTCTTGATCTTCACTGTCACTCAAAGAAATATTACGTTTTAAATTTTCATTAGAACTTGTTGCTTGTTGTTTTTTAGGGGAACCCATGATGATAGAAAAGAGTTTCACTGCCTTGCTCCCCGCCCGCCACGGAGCGCCAACAAGGGCGATGCTGTTGTACAACGGGTCTCCTGTTGAAAGCACCAGGGCTACAAGGACAGTATACTCGCACAGAGTATTCCTTTAGGGAGACAAGCATCGTGCCAGGGGTTACCCGGCGATACAACTCTCCAGAATAACATCCACACGATTGACCCATGAGCCACCGCCTTCTGTAAAGCATAAATGGAATCAAATCAATATTTTCAAAAGTCAAAAACAGTAAATTTGAAATAAAATGAGAAGATGCTTCACAGGGCTTGGCGTGACCAGCCGATTGATCAGACCGAGCCAAATCTGACCGCCTGTCTAGGAGAAGTAAGGGCCAAAGCCCACATACGTGGACCAGGATCCCGTCCTCCCCCGACACAGGTCGCAACACACGGCAAACATGTTGACCCGTTTAGTCGCTTCTTACGACAAGCTTTACGGGCAGCTGCGGGACTATTCTTTTCACACCCGGTTCCCGCACGGGGGTGTTCATCGCCTGTAAATAACCTATATAGCGTTGCACGGGCGTAAAACACCAACTCACTCACTCTTTAATATCGTCCACAAGTCTTATACTGACAAGAATTTTCACTCACTGCTACATTAAGTGGACTTTTTTTATTGTTTTCCCTTAGCAGTGAGGTTTTTTAATGAAAGATGGAGCAAGTACGATTTTTTACTTACTTGTAATCTTGCTTCTTTTTTTTTTTAATTTTTACTAGGGCGGCTGTCAAAAAACCACTGCCAGAACTAGTCAACATTCTACATGACTTGGTCCGTGTACAGTTTATAGACTTGAAAGGGGCAATATTCAGCAATAGTAACTTTGAACTTTTTGAACATTTCAGAAAACACAAAATATTTAATTGTTTAATTTCTATCATGGATCTAAAACAGCGGAACAACAAAACCAAGCTTTCAACAGACTTTTGGCAGACTCAAATGTTAAACTTTCTAAAATCAAATCCTCCCTGAAAGACTTGACTATACCCAGAACTGCTAGAATTGCGAAAAAAAAACATACCAGAAAACAGACCGAGGGCAAACCGTACAAAACCTAGATTCTAGTCTACTGATCTCATATATATGATTGTCTAGCTTTCTGTATTTGTTTTTTTTGTAATCTATCATGTGTTTTATTTATCCCTTTTGAGAGCATTCAAACCAATAAAATAATTTAAAATATTACTACTCTTATTATTTATTGGTTTCCGATCATAGAAATCAATTACACATTTACCTGATAATTAATCGGTACCCGATATACAATTTCCAAATACCTGGTTTGCTCCATTGATCACAGGGCGTATCAGTAAAACAAGTAGCTACAATAATGTAGCTCCTTTGACATATTTGAATCGGCGGAGCTACAATGCGGTCCCATTACTCTTAATGGAGCAAATTAAATATCGTTCCCCAATTCTAATACAACTTCAAGATGGTTGGAAATAATCAATAATACTCTGAATAATATTTGGTCATTAATAAATTTGGTTAAAAGCACTAGGCAACTATTATTTTGTTAGAAAACCTTACATTTTCAGAGGAATGTACTCTATTCCTAAAACACCACTAGAAGAAAGACTTTGTAAGCAGTGTAATAAATCTTCCATCGAAGATGAACTGCATTTTTTAACTGCTTGTCCTAAATATAGCAATATTAGAGAAATCTATTTTAAGAATATTAATAACTCTAATTTCTTAGAACTTAGTGAGGAAAATAAATTTATATGGCTTCTTATAAATGAAGATTTAGATATCATTAAACAATTATCAAAAATTATTTCCACATGCTTCAATATCAGAAATAATGTTACTTAACGAATGACTATTAATGTTAATCTTGTATGATCTTGTATGTCAAGTATATTGGAGTATGAATATATTCTAGAGTTATTTCTCTTGAAACAGTCTCCTTCTGTCAGTATTGGTAATGTCACTCAGAATTGTTTTGTGTGTGTATAATTTCTTCTTTGTGTTTCTAGTCAAACTTTTATAATTGTATGCCCTATATGGGTTTTCTTTATTAATAAATTGTTCTGTTCTGTTCTGTTCAATATTCTGATCCTGAACACAGGTACTTGTGGACAGGACCCCATTTGGAGCCCCATTAATGTTCACCCCCCTTTTTTCTTGACTTATATATTTTTTGTCATTCTATCTTTACACTATATCAGACATAACATTATTTCAAGGAATATATGGGTTACTATCAAAAAGCGAGCTTCCCGAAGGGAAGCGAAGCGAAGGTAAGTCACTCTACTTTGTTTACATTGGGGTACCACATAGGAATTCTGCTCAATTTTCTAATTAAAAATAACTTTGTACTTACCAAACTGTACATCGGCTAACTCCAAATACATTATTCTTTCTGAAAATAGTCATTTAAAGTCACTATAAGCAACATTACCGGCGTAAATGACAACATTTGTACGATAATTTCTATAGTTTGAACGCCATTCGAGTTGAAAGAACGGAAGCAGGTATCGCAGCGCCACCTGTGAAAATCGATTTCTTCCGAATGGAAATGCGGCCTACGTACAATATAGAGAATCTCGAGTATCTTCGCGGAATTTTCTGCTGAATTGTCAAAAATGGATGAAGATCAGTTATTTGCGTTTGATTTAGCCCTAAAAGGGCATAATCTGTGCATTACAGGGCAAGCGGGGACAGGTAAATCATTCCTGGTAAGGAAAATAGTGGAATACATGAGGTTTAAACTTAAAAGAAACGTTAGTTTAGTCTGTTCGACGGGGATTGCTGGCACTCATTATGAAAACCTAGGGGCCCAAACCATTCACAAATGGTCTGGTGTAGGTGATGGACGATATTTAAATGAAGAGATAGTACATTTAGTGAGGACAGACGAGAGGTACTTACAAAATAAAACCAATATTTTATCAGTTGAAACGTTGATTGTTGATGAAATTTCAATGGTCAGTGCCAAAGTTCTCAATCAAGTTCAAACACTATGTAAACAAATTCGAAATTCTGAAGTTACTTTTGGAAATATTCAGGTGATACTTGTTGGGGATTTCATGCAACTCCCCCCAGTGGCAAATGAGATATATGGTGACCCAGGCACTGCTTGTTTTAGACTATCCTGGTTTGAAAGTTATTTCCCACATAAAATAAACTTACATATAGTTCACAGGCAAGATGAGCCACAGTTAATTCAGGCTATAAATGAAATAGAAGCTGGTGACCCCTCTGATTTGACAATCGCATTCATAAAATCTCTTGAGCGACCAACTGAAAATGAAAATAGTAGCATTCAACTTTTTGCACGAAATTTTGATGTTGACACATTTAACTACAACAAGCTTCAGACATTTCAGGGAGAGGAAAAAATGTATACATCAGTTGATTCAGGTTCGGATTATTACCTTAAACAACTAATAGCACCAAAACACTTAGCATTAAAAGTCGGGTGTCAAGTACTTTTGCTCAAAAATATAAGTGATGTGCTGGTTAATGGCCTTCGTGGAACAGTGACACAAATTAATCAAACTTCAGTGCAAGTTAAATTTGTCATTAGTGAAAAAACTGTTACAACTTTACTTTTACCAGAATCATTTTCAACTTATGACCCTGTCGACAAAGTACTTTTAGCAAAAAGAGTCCAAATACCTTTGAAACTTGCATATGCAATTACAATCCATAAAGCCCAGGGCATGAGTTTGGAGAATGTCACAGTGAATTGTCAGTTTATTTCACAACCTGGACAGCTAGGTGTTGCTATTGGGAGAGCTGTGTCAATTAAGGGATTGCGAGTAGTAAACTTCAAAAAACACTACTGTAAGAAACATCCACAGATACTTTATAATTTTTATGACTCATTTTCCATTGGTAATGTTGTTGAAGATCTGTCATGTTGTCGTAATAGTCAAAAGTTAGCAAACGAAACATTTTCTGACAGTGATACATGTACTGCTTCAGATTCAGATCATTATGAACCATATAATGAAAACTGTGAAGGGGACTCAGATTTTTCAGATTCTGAAATTGAACATGTGCAGTTTATTGATGACTTATTTAGAGAAACAGGTGTAGTAAATGAAGAATTAGATTGGAAGAAGGCTTTCGAGAATGTAATTATTGAATTTTTAGACACACCAAATGAAAATCATATTTTAAAATTCAAAGAAATTGTTTATTTAAATCCAAATAAATTTTGTAACTGGTTTACCCAGCAGGAGTCCATAATGGATGATGTCGGCCTAAATTGTTTTCCAGAGGGTACAGAAACTTTCTCTCAAAAACATAGGAATGATTATTTTATAAAGTTTAATGCATATCTAAATTCAAATGATTACAAATCGCATGCAACAAATGTACTGATACATTATCAACAAATTTTGGATGGACCAATTTACCAACTTCTTGTTAGCATATTATTTTATTTACAAAGTCAATATTTATTGAACTTAGAGTCACACCTAAAACTCGATCCACCTAAACCAATTGTGAAGCCTGCAGTTGATGCTGACATTGACTCGAGTGGAAAAGGCAAAATAAGAAATGTCAGTGGGTATGTGTTAGCAAAACTGAAACACAACTTATCCAAAAGGATAAGAAACTCTTTGTTTGTAAAAGCAAAGAAAAATCAGATCATCACTGATCAGGATCAAATGACCATTCTTACTAGTTTATGTGCCACATTTGATGAACTCAGTGAGTCATGCGCTGACCCTTCCTCTCTATATGAAACTAAAAGAAAACAAACGAGTACTGATTGTGACGGCAGCCGTCACAGATGTTCCCCAAACGAACAAGATGTACCTTAAAGCAGCAAAAATACTGTTTTTTTTCAGTTTTAAAGAATGTGCAAATGATGTAAAAATATAGAATATATATGTATTATGTTCATGGCGTTTAAACATAACATCTTGGATAAATTTTGGGGCCATGATCTTGGATTTAGAGATTGCATGTTTTTGCATTTGACGGAAAAACTGTTAATATCTCTTTAGAACTTTTAAAATATTTTTGTAGTACTTATCAAGCTTATAATACCACGAAGTTTCAAGGTGCTCATCACTTGTCTTACTGATATATGACAATGTCCTATATAATGAACTTTTGCTATTTATTAAAAAAAAGCGGCCATTTAAAAAAATTGGAAGTCCTAATGAACACCTCTAATGTGGAGCATTACTTGCATCAAAATCTACCAGAATATTAATTTTTATCAAAATCCAAGCACTTTTAAATTTTGGCGGCCATCTTGGATTTTAAAATTTCACATTTTCGCGTTTTGCGGAAAAACCGTAAATATCGCTTCAAAATATTTTTGATATTTTTGTAGTACTCATCAAGTTCTATAATCCTACCGAGTTTCAAGGTCCTGACTACCTAGGTTACAGAGATATAGCAATGTCCTATATAATGAACTTTTGCTATTTATTAAAAAAAAGCGGCCATTTAAAAAATTTCGAAGTCCTTATGGACACTTCTGATGTGGAGCATTACTCACAACATCAAAATCTACCAGAATATTAATTTTTATCAAAATCCAAGCACTTTTAAATTTTGGCGGCCATCTTGGATTTGGAAATTTCACATTTTCGAATTTTGCGGAAAAACCGTAAATATCGCTTCAAAATTTTTTTTGATATTTTTGTAGTACTCATCAAGCTCTATAATCCTACCAAGTTTCAAGGTCCTGACCACCTAGGTTACCGAGATATAGCAATGTCCTATATAATGAACTTTCGCTGTTTACTCGGAAACGGTGGCCATTTTGAAAATTCCGAAAACGTTGTGCACACCTCTGATATGTGCCCTATCACCATGGAAAGTTTCATAAAGCTCAGTCTTCGCATCTCTTCGGCTATACCCGGACAAGCGTTTTTTAGAGTGCGGAAGAAGAAGAAGAAGAAGAAGAAGAATAATAAGAATAATAAGAAACGGAGTAAAAACAATATGTTCCCACACTTCGTTTGGGGAACATAAATAGTCGGGAAGGACTTACAAATGTGTCAGATTATGCTTTTGGCTTTTTTCAAACTCTGGAATTAAGGTGCAGGGAAGAACTAACCCATTTGAACTTAGTTGTTTCTGGAAAAAACCTATATGCAGTAGTGAAAGACAGATTGTTAAATGACTCCAAATTATTTGAAGCATGGATGTATTGTGTATCCAAGTCAAAACCTTCGGTTGATAGTGAAGATGATGTTGAAAAAATTATGGCGGATTTAGTTATTTCATGTGAAAATTGCATTACTTTATTTCATTTGGTTGTGGATTTGTTTTTGAGAGTAAGTCTGAGTCAATTCCGAAGGGACTTTTTAACATTGTTGCGGAAAGAGAAAGGAAAAGCCCTCAGGAAAAAAGTATCTGAAAAAATTAAGAAATCTAGTAAAAATTTTGATATGAAATTTTATAATGGAGACAAATCAGTAAACAGTTTTTAAACAAGTGTCATTTTTGAGAATGAAATCTGAATTAATTCAAAACAAAAAATTTTTTCATGATAGATCAAATTCATTTACTAAGAAGGATTTAATATTGTTGTGTAAAGACTTAAAACTTGAAAAGATATCAACACAGGCAAACAAAGGTACTATCATTGAGATCCTAATGAAAGGTGTTATGGAATATGACAGTCCCTTACCATCTGAAGGAGCAGGTACTAGTGGTTTACAAACAGTTCCTGTAACACAGGCCTCTTCCTCTGACCATCCACCTGCTTCTCCTGTACAACAGCCTTCTTTAGAGCAACCGTCTGGTTCACTGGTTTCTTCTGCTCAGCAGTCGATTTCTCCTGCACAAGCTGCAAAGAACAAAACAAAAGTAACAACAAAAACATCAAAATCAGCTGGTAAGAGACGATGCACACGAGGGAAAGGGAAAGGAAAAGGAAAAAGGTCAAAGAAAAGACAGGAAGAGGAGCAGGAAGATAATGAACACTGTGGAATTTGTAGTAAAGGTTATGTTGAAGGAGAACAATGGATTTCTTGTGACATTTGTGAAGGGTGGTATCACCGTCAATGTGTGAACTTGGAAGATGATACGGCCTGGGAAGAAATACAGAAGGAAGAGGCACAATTTACTTGCCCGATGTGCATGTAAATTTACTACAGTATGTTTTTTCTATACATATATTTTTTTTTTGAATAACATATTACATTTTATTAAGAGCAAAAAGGCATTTTAAAAAAATATACATTTTGTGCCTGTAATTTTTTACTTGAACAAAGTGTACAGTATCAATTGTTTAAAGTATTTTTTTAAATACAGTACCCTTTATCATGTTTATTGTAATCTTTTTTATGTCAAGTTGAACTTTTACACATCTGAATTTCTTTTCTTTTAAGTTTCTTTTTTCCCATATCAATATATTTAGGAAAATAAATCAATTATCATACAAAAACAGGTGCCCATAGCTTTTATCAGGAACATTAAATAAACACTTGTTTTAAAATGTTCCTGCTTTTATAAAAAGAAAACATGATTGTATTAAGATAATCAGTGATGATGGATCCAGGATGTCTGAAAAAAGGGGACATTTACAGACTTAGACTGGGTTTGTTCCAGTTCAGTGATTTCCTATATAAATGAAGCAACCAATTTTTTTTTCAAAAGCGCCCCCCCCCCCTTTATGATAATTATCAAATTTTACATGTCATTTGAAAAAAAAAGGATAAATACAGTGAACCTGTCTGAACCAAATCCATTTGGGACTGAAGGAATTGTTCCATATAGACAGGGGTTTGGTTTATACAGATTATAAATGTAATGGCATAGTTTAAACTGGACTTTGAATTCATTTTGGTTTAGACAGGGTTAGGGTTTTCGGTTTATTCAGGTTTCACTGTACATATATGTGCTTGTTAGGACCTCTGGGTTTTTGATGATGATCTCAATAGCTTTTTTTTTCTAGTTTATACTACTTCTTTCAAATTAACCAACATGACTAAACAACTTACTTTCTGATTACTTTCTTTCAGTTGAGCTGCCTCCCTGTCACCTCCAGTGTTGGATTTCCTTGAAATCACAGTCTGCCCAAGAATAACTGAGTTCAAAGAGTTACAATAGCCAAGGTATGTAGGGTTGGTGTTAGCACCATTGTGTAGAGTCCTTTGCTGGCAGAAAACATTTTCTATAACATCACTGTTCAATCTTGAGGGAATGATCGAACCATGGGTCTTTTTAAAGTGTTCTTTACACAATTCCTCGAACCCTAGAATGCTGGACACAATGTCCTCTCTTGTTTGATGCGATATCAGACAGCGTTCTTTGTTCTTGATGTTCATGTTTGTTTTAATTTCATTTTCCCAACTGATAAAAAAATTCATTGCTTCATGGTTTTGTTTTAGTCTATCATCTTCTGAAAATGTTATTGGCCTCCTATCTCTGAAGTTTCGAATTAGTATGCTTGTATTTTCTAAAAGTTGAATTGTAGCATCAAGTTTATTCTGGTCATTTTTTAAACTCATTTTGAACTCCTTCATTAAATGAAGCATTTCATCATTTAAAACATCCTCTGCTAAATAGTTCCTCATCTTTAATTCAGACGTTAAGTAAAAATGTTCTTGCGTTAATTTGTGGTGAATAGGAAATGGATGAGATGAAATGTCCCAAGTATATGCTTCACGAAAATGTCTCCACTCAATATATAGATTTTGTAAATGTAAATGTCTTTTACATCCAGGATCAGTGCCACTCTTCAAAATATTATTGCGAATCTTTTTTATAACATGGGAGATATCCATAATAAATGATATTTTTTCATCTCCAAATTTGTAAATGTTGTTAAATGAACATGTTTTAGGGTCGCAGGATTTAAAATCTGGAACAAGAAGCTTAAAAAGGTCCCTGTTACTTTGTGCACCATCAGTACTTATGTAGTCTATGCTAAATCCAAAATTTATCAACATTTTAACAGCCTTCCATAGTAACAGATAGAGTTCATGTCCAGAAGCATTATGGGATGGGAAATGTGCAAAGGGAAACCTGAAACCTGTATATCCAAGAAAAACAAATTGGAGCACATGAGTTGCTAAAGTACGTTCATTTTTATTTGTTTTCATTTTTTCCAGCACAAGAGCTTCTGGACATATGTCCGTAAAGCCAATCAGTTCAATTTCACCATTTATTTTTCTAAATTGTAAATCAGGCTGGATAGACATTTCATCTATAATTAGCCCGCCTCGATATCCCTCAGGTGGTAAGCATTTCAGTTTTGCCTCGTTACTCATCCAATGAAGTGACTCTTTATTAATTCCAGCATTTTGATGTACAATGTTTTTAAACCGCTGTAACTGTTTTTCAGAAGGCAATATCAAGAAATTACTGGATCTTAAATCAGAGTACCCTCTAGGGCAGCGACACCATAAAGTTAAACACAAACGAATAATGTCCTTAGGCCATCTTCTACCATTTGGGTTTCTTTCCAAAGCCATTTTTTGAGAATTTAAAAATAATTTCATTTTTTCACCACATTCAGGGAATATTTTATTTAAGATTATTGTCATATCAGTATTATCATTATGGGAAAGTTCAACGTGTTCAACAGGGTTTTCCTGTTCAGATGTCTTACATATAGGTACATTTGCATATGTAACCTTTGGATTAATTTCATTCTCAGCACCTGATTGTTCATTTGACATTTCTTTATGATTTTCAGCTTTTGGAATAGGTAATTGTAAAGTAACATCTGACTTTCCAAGAAATATACAGTCTTTACATGTTGATTTAACATTTTGTGAACTCTTGAAAGGGAGAACTTGGCAGCAAGATCTAGCCTTAAATCTTATGAAATTTGAATTTTCATCATCTATTTTGGAAACATTTTCAGTGATAAATTCATATTTTGACTTTGTGTCATCAATAACAGTAGTACCTTTACAATAAATCAAACTCCTGATTAATGGAAAAATACTTAAAAAATTGTATTTTTCACCAACATTTAAATATTTCAAGTCACACTTTTTACCCATTACAAGTAGTTTCCAGCTATAATCCTCATTCAGTGTGATTTCAAGAATCGTTTTGACACCATTAATAACTTCGCCTGTCAAAAACCCAATAGTATAACTGGTGAGGGTTTTTTTCATTATGAAAAAATCATTGGGTATAGTTTTGGACAAATTTTCAAATGTAATTGTACATTCAGATTCGGATTGAGTTTTGATATCGGAGGAAATTTTCCATGTTAATCCATAATATCTTTGAGTTGTTTTAGTCCAGTCATCCAGACATCTGCCCTTTTTCACTTTGCATTTTGTAAAGAGTTTTCTGAGTGAGTGAGTTGGTGTTTTACGCCCGTGCAACGCTATATAGGTTATTTACAGGCGATGAACATGAAAAGGATGATAAAATGAACATGAAATGATGATGATGATAAATGAAATATGGGGTGGGGTGGGACACAAAGGACCGGTAAATTTTGAAGAACCACAGGAAAAGGGGAGAGGTGGGTAGGGGCGGAAAATTTAGCCTATGTGGTGCACTACTGGGCGGTCCACAAAGGGGTCTTTTACGTGCATGAAGCGTGGCACTCTCCACACACGTTGGCCCACTATGGTCGGCGGTCAGGGTTTCCGTATTATAGACCTGACAACCCCCGCGGACGAGGGCTACCCTATTCAGCCACCTAGGGTACACACTTGGTTGCTCTGTGGGCTGAGCACTGACCCGACGTCAGAATCCCAAGACCCTTAGTCGCCTTTTACGACAAGCTAGGCTCTGCTGCGGGCCTATTCGCCACCCGGGCCCCGCACGGGACGTAAAGAGTTTTCCAATCAAATTTCCAATTGCTGTGCTTGATGTTTTAAAATGAATTTTTTTCTTAATTTGATTCAAATCAACAAATTCATCGCAACTACCTTCATCTAAATTTAAAAACAACCAATTTAACAGAGAACTTTGTGATATTTCACTCATTATGTGACTCTTTGCTTCCAAAATGGGTTGGAAAATAGTTTTCTGTTTTTATATTTTTGCGCCAAGGAAAATCCGCGAAGATACTCGAGATTCTCTATATTGTACGTAGGCCGCATTTCCATTCGGAAGAAATCGATTTTCACAGGTGGCGCTGCGATACCTGCTTCCGTTCTTTCAACTCGAATGGCGTTCAAACTATAGAAATTATCGTACAAATGTTGTCATTTACGCCGGTAATGTTGCTTATAGTGACTTTAAATGACTATTTTCAGAAAGAATAATGTATTTGGAGTTAGCCGATGTACAGTTTGGTAAGTACAAAGTTATTTTTAATTAGAAAATTGAGCAGAATTCCTATGTGGTACCCCAATGTAAACAAAGTAGAGTGACTTACCTTCGCTTCGCTTCCCA